>BRDA01004288.1:0-17990 GCA_036984385.1 Crenuchus spilurus | reverse complement strand
GACCTCTTGGATGAGTCGTTGCAGCACTCTTGGGGTAATTTTGGGTGGCCGGCCACTCCTGGGAAGGTTCACCACTGTTCCATGTCTTCGCCATTAGTGGATAATGGCTCTCACTGTGGTTTGTTGGATTCCCAAAACTTTGAAAATGGCTTTATAACACTTTCCAGACTGATAGATCTCAATTACCTTCTTTCTCAATTGTTCCTGAATTTCTTTGGATCACGGCATGATGTGTAGCTTTTAAGGATCTTTTGGTGGACTTCACTTTGTCAGGCAGGTCCTAAAGGCCTGGAGTTGATCTGAGGTGTTGTGCATGCATTTGGAAGATTTTGCTGTGAAGAAAACATGTGGTCAAAGGAGCTCTGCATGCAGGTGAAACAAGTCATCTTTAAGCTGCGAAAACAGAAAAAAAAAACATCAGAGACATTGCTACAATATTAGGAGTGGCAAAATCTATAGTACATCCTGAGAATGAAAGAAAATACTGGTGAACTCATCATCATTTAGACTATGTGAACATTTCATGATGAATTGACCAATGGAAATAATCCAAAATTACTTTTTTAAATAGTCATTCATTTAATTCCAATATCGACATTAACATCAAAGGCTTGACATGTACCACTTTGTGTAATGAATATACAGTGGGGGAAAAAAGTATTTGGTCAGCCACTGATTGTGCAAGTTCTCCTACTTAGAAAGATGAGAGATATCTGTAATTTTCATCATAGGTACACTTCAATTATGAGAGACAAAGGATAAAAAAAATCCAGAAAATCACATTGTAGGATTTTTAAAGAATTTATTTGTAAATTATGGTGGAAAATAAGTATTTGGTCAATAAACAACCAGCGAGAATTCTGGCTTTTACAGACCTGTTAGTTCTTCTTTAAGAAGCCCTCCTATTCTGCACTAATTACTTGTATTAATTGCACCTGTTTGAACTTATGTCTATAAAAGGCAACTGTTCACACTCTCAATCAATCACACTCCAAAGAGCTTTCTAAAGACAACAGGGACAACATTTTAGACCTGCACAAGGCTGGGATGGGCTACAGGACAATAAGCAAGCAGCTTGGTGAGAAGGCAACAAATGTTGGCACAATTATTAGCAACTGGAAGAAACAAAAAATGACTGTCTGGGGCTCCATGCAAGATCTCACTTCATGGGGTAAGGATGATTCTGAGAAAGGTCAGGAGTCAGCACCGACCTCTACAGGATGACTTGATCAATGACCTGAAGAGAGCTGGGGCCACAGTCTCAAAGAGAACCATTAGTAACACACTATGCCATCATGGTTCAAAATCATGCAGGGCATTCAAGGTCCCCCTGCTCATGCCAGCACATGTCCAGGCCCATTTCAAGTTCGCCAATGACCGGAGGAGGCATGGGAGAAGGTCATGTGGTCAGATGAGACCAAAATAGAGCTTTTTGGTACTCAAGCCCACTCGCCATGTTTGGAGGAAAAAGAATGCTGAGTTGCATCCCAAGAACACCATACCTACTGCATGGGGGTGGAAACATCATGCTTTGGGGCTGTTTTTCTGCAAAAAGGACAGCACGACTGATCCGTGTTAAGGGAAGAATGAACGGGGCCATGTATCGTGAGATTGTAAGCCAAAACCTCCTTCCATCTGTAAGAGCATTCATTGAACATGAAACATGGCTGGGCCTTCCATCATGAAAATTATCCCAAATACACTGCTCGGGCAGTTAAGTGGCTCCGCTCCATAAAGGTCCTGGAGTGGCCTATACAATTTGTGGAGGGAGCTGAAAGTTTGTGTTGCCCAGCAACAGCCCCAAAACATCACTGCTGTAGAAATTTGCATGGAGGAATGAGCCAAAATACCAGCTACAGTGTGTGCAAACCTGGTGAAGACTTACAGGACATGTTTAACCTCTGTCACTGCCAAGTTACAAAGTATTGAGTTGAATTTTTGTTACTGACCAAATACTTATTTTCCACCATAATTTACAAATACATTCTTTAAAAATCCTACAGTGTGATTTCCTGGATTTTGTTTTTCTCATTTGTCTCTCATATTTGAAGTGTATCTATGATGAAAATTACAGACACCTCTCATCTTTCTAAGTAGGAGAACTTGCACAATCAGTGACTGACCAAATACTTTTTTTCCCCACTGTAGAATATATGACTTGTTAGTTTTTTTTAATTAAATTCTGATCACAAATGAAATTTTTCACCATATTCTCATTTTGCATATACTCTAATTTTAGACAGTAAACAAAGTTGTTTTATTTATTTTTTGTTGTAGACATTGTGACCTCTGGTTCCCATCAGCACTGTAAGGACAACTCTACAATGCATTTGACTTTGTTTACGTGACTAAATGACCTCAAACACTGAAATATGCAGAAGTATTTGAAAAATCAATGGAATTTTCCTTTAAATGTCACTTCACCTTTAAGATTCACAACCTGTAAAAGTGTAAAGATCACTTAGCTTGTTCATTTCACATCATCTCAGTTCTGCAGTGCAATGCATATTTTTGTGTCATTTTATATTATATTATTGTTTATTTTATTTAATGTAAAATATTATTACTTCAAGGCTTTAAACATTACTCACAGTACACCTCTGACATCATTAGTGTGGTTATCATGCCTCATTTGTTTATGTTTGCCCATGTGCTGTTATGTCTCCTTGTGCTCTCTATTTGTTTGTTTTCCATGTGTCTTATTCACTTCATGTCTCCACCCCCAGTTATTTCACGTTATTGTACAGCCCTGCCATCTCATTACATGTTAATCATAATATTTAGTTCCCTTGTGTTTTCAGTCTTTGTAAGTCATTGTATGTCACCAGGATCATGTTTGTCCTGCATGTCAAGTTTTGTCTTGGTTCAGTCATAGTGTTTCTGTTTCATAGCAACAGTTATTGTGCTTCAGTTTTTATCCTATGGATACTGACGAGCATTTAACATATTTAAAGTGTTCTTGAAGCTGAGGACTCTTTATAGACCTCTCATTATAGTAATAGATATGATAATATGATTGTAGGAGATTAACACTCTACAGTGCAAGAAATCTGACTTTGGTGAGATGGAGAAAGAAAAGGAGGAGGTGGATAAAAGAATGCAGGTAAGCTTTTTTATTTGAAATTATTTTACCTATACTGTTGATTAATAATTAAGCAGTTCAGTGAATAATCTGAGTAGTTAGGTATTAACACAAACGGGTATTACTTGGGTGGTGGATCATTTTCAGTGACACTGACGTGGTGGTGGTGTGTTAGTGTGTGTGAGTGGATCAGACACAGCAGAGGAGACACCACCACGATGTTAGTGTCACTGAGAATGATCCACCTTCTCTGTGGAGGCCCTGAACATTGAAAAACAGGGTGAATAAAGTATACGAAGAAAGTGATGGACTACAGTCTGTAATTGTAGTAATTAATTTGATTATTAGTTGATAGAGCAAAGCCAAGTAATTTACATTGAGAGGCAGCAGGAGATTGTAAAATGCATTATCATCATGCTGATGGACTAATAATGATTGTTAATTCACAGAGAAGGTCATAATACATGGTTCAGTCATGTAACTACCTTTACTTTGTCTTTAGGAGCTGGAGGAGAAGAACGCCGAGCTGGAGCAGCAGGTCCAGAAAACAGAGCGGACTTTGGCATCCTCCCTGGATGCGCGGCAGCAGGCAGAATGTGAAGTGCGGAAGGCCATTGATGTGCTAGACCTCAGGATTTTTGATCTGAACGACTTGCGGCAGAGCTTGGCCAAACTTTTAGACAAATAGCAGCCAACTGGAGATGATCCAGGCAGCTGAAAATCACTTTCTCAAAGACTGCAACCGTACACTCCACAGAATCCCTCTGCACCAGGCATTGGCTACAATCTAAATGGCTGTCAGTGCAAGCTGATTGGCTAGAATTGCTTAAAATGATGCCCTTTGAGGATATTCTTATCAGATAACCTGCACTTACTTCACTACAGCAGAGACGTGTTTATAGACTGAAGTGGATTTTGCATCGCGATGAACATTTCAAACTGATTTTTTCCCTTGTTATGAAAAACACAGCATTTCTTTCTTCATCACATTTGTTTCCTGCCTCTAATCATCAAAACTCTGATGAATCAATAGTGATTTGCTTACATTATCCTAATCAGTGATTCATTTCTATCTGATTGCTTTTGTTCTGTGCTGGTCTTTATTTCCTGATGTGTTTTGTCTATATGTCCAATTAGACATTTTTCCATTAAAGTAACAGTGTACTCACACTGACTATGTAGATGCACTTTGTAGTTCTACAATTACAGACTGTAGTCCATCTCTTTGTGTATTTTGTTCAGCCTGTTCTTCAACGGTCATTCTCAGTGACCCTGACGTGGTGGTGGTGTGTTAGTGTGTGAGCTGCTGGAGATGTTAAACACTGTGTCACTCACTGTTCCCTCTATTAGACACACCTACCTTGTTGGTCTTGAAGACGTAAAGTCAGATCCAGCAGCTCAGCACAGTGTGTTGGTCCTCTAGTCCTTCACTGGTGACACTGTTGGCTGGTTGGTCACTATTTTCACTCCAGTAGTGACACTGAGGTGTTTAAAAACATCAACAGCTCTGATACACCCTAACACACCACCACCACATCAGTGTCACTGAGAATGAGCCACCTGCTCTGTGGGGTCCTGACCATTGAAGAACTGAGGGAACAAAGTCTACAGAGAAGCAGATGGACTACAGTATGTAATTGTAGAAGTACAAAATGCATCTATATGGTCAGTTGAGCTAAAATGGTAAATGAGTGGAGGTTTTAATATTACGGCTGGTCATTGGATCACAACTGGAGAGTCTTACATTGGCTAGGTTTACACAAGTATTTTGTTAGGAGATGTAAGCATAGTGACAGAATGTGCTGATAATCTAAAAGTGTACCTAAAGTACTAGAGGCCTGTGCAGAGTTTAGGGTAAATAATAAGCTGTTGGAACTGAAGGTATTATTATGGCAGTATTGCAAGTAAAACACTAACCACTTTAAATTAAAACACTAACCTATTGGTGGACAGTACTGTTTTTTTATATTTACATAATTCTAATTATCACCAGTATTGTAGCAGCTGCTATAGTGTGTTGTTTTTTAGAGCTGTAAAATGAATCTGGTACGGCTAGATGCGGTAGTTGTATTACATCAGACTCTAGCTTCTATACAGTGGTTCTAAGTGTAGGTACAGTATAGGTCAATAGTGATAAACACATTTAATCGTTTGGCTGATTATTGCTGTTTTCTATATATTATTTTTAAATAATCAGCCTACGCTTAGAGCAGTAAACAATAAATGTCACATTTACGGGCACATCTGCAGGCAGCCTTATCAGTGTAGCTGATGTAGAACTATGTTAGATCTCCCCTAGTGTCAGTATCATCATTCTACAGGCTTGGCTGATAGACTAACCCTTTCAACACATTTAATTTTGTTTATATTATCTAAAATGTGAAAAAAGACACATGATATCATGCTAACATGATCAGCATTATATATTGTCTGCACTCTAAATACTGACACCAGCCCTTCAAAATCGACCAGTCACTACAGATTAAGCAATTATTGTATTAACTTTGCTTTCAATTCTGTTTGTTTTAAAGCTGGAGCTTCTACAGTGTTAAAAAGGTGCTATTGCTGAAGAAGGTATGTAGAAATTGCACATTCATTAGCCAAGTTTGGGTAATATTGAAAATACAGATGATCGTTTCTTGCTGAGCAGTGTGTTTCTTTCCCCTCAACAAGGTTTTTGCATAAATGCTATTTTTCTAAGGCATGAACATGCAATATATCATTTTTCTACTAATGCACAATAAAAGTTACTGCTTTACCTTCTCCTCTAGTAAGATCGTTTGTGCAGACTGCACCATGCATGCTTATTCTCTATACAGTAGTGATTAGAAGCCCTTTCAGTGATCAAAAAACAATCCCCTGGGATCCATCAAACTGAATTTTAAAAGACTTGATCACTCCACAGTACAGATGTATTCACTATCAGAAGCAGCTCACTGTGAAAACGTGCCCTGATAAAGCCAAAGGAGGAGTCATTTTACAAATGTCAGCTACTTTTAGATCACACTGCCCAATATAGTGCTTGAACAAACAATAATGTGCTTCACAGCCCAAGGCAAAAAGAGCTCCTCTAGCTTTTCCGTCATCATAACTCTGTGGCTGTGTGTTGTGTTGCAGGGTAGCACGTAGCATTAACAAGAACTGGTTGGGTTACTTAATACTCTGGATTTCTGAGCTGCTGTCTGAGAGATGGTTTGGTGATGCTTTACAAGTAAAAGTGCATTAATTCTTACAGTGTATGCAGTCAAATGCACAGTGGCCAAGCTATAAACTCTCCTTCCCCATTTTACAGTGGTGCTTGAAAGGTTGTGAGCTTTTTAGAATGTTCTAAATGTCTAGGCATGATATGGGTACCAGGTGAAGGATGGTAGCATCTCAGAAATCACAAAGTGTGTAGGATGTTCTAGAGCTACTGTAGTGAAGGTGACAATGTACATTGATTGCCTTCCAACAGCTTAACAGTGCCATTGATTCCAGATGGAAACGGCAAGTAGTACTGAACAATGGACTCGCCACAGTGAACCAGTTCACCTGTATAATGAACAGGAAAGTGTCAGAGATCACCACTGAGTGAACACTGAACCAAGGGTGGAAATTCCCATTACAGGTAGTCCCCGGGGTTACGACGTTGATCCGTTCCTACGTTCGCGTCGTAAACCGAATTTCGTGTAAGTCGAAACAAACGTAAATACTGTACATAAATAACATACTGTAAGCAGTTATCCTATCCTAACACCTATCCTAACACAGTAATTATCAAAAAACACATAAAATACGTTTAATAATGAAAGGAAACAGCCGCGTAACCATGTATTCTTCCACCGCGCACACCAAACACGAAAAAAGGCTTTATACAGTAAATGGGAGATGTGTCGTAACCACGAAACATCATAACTCGGGGATGATATAACCCGGGGACTACCTGTATTAGGTTAGGTGGTCATATGATTATTTTCATGAAAAAGATTAAATAAAATTCATTTGAAAGCTCAGCTATAACAAACTGTCTCGGCATGAAGTATACTGAGGCCTTGATTTGAGATGAAGCTATAAGGAGTGTTGTTACTGCAGAGAGTAACAGATGTGAAAAACTGTGTAGATGTACTGTTCTTGGCTGTTGGGAAATTGTCATTTTAGCTCCATTATATCACTTAGCCTGCTGGCCTGTTAATAAAAAAATATCTAAAAAAATCGATTTCAGTGCTCAGGAACTTCGTTTAGTATAGCAGTTTGTATATAATAACTGAAGGTAATGTTACAGATGCTGCAGATATATTAGACTGAAGAAATGGTGGAGTATTTTGACTCTTATATGTAACACGGTCAAGCCCCTTTTTAAACTGAGGCAGCAACACGGTTACAAAAATTTAGGTTTCCCCACTCAAGTACCTCATCTGAATGAGAAGAGATGGCACAGGAATAGTAGCAAGAATAGATTATTTATTAAACAAATGAGATTATAATGGACACTGGTTCAGGAGAAAAAAAATAAAAAACTCAATATAATGAAAACAAATAACCAATTTAAAAATTACAGAAAGCAAACAAAAAACACAGTTGTTAATCACAGGGCTCAATCTCATTTGATTAGTGACTCAACAGTGATCTTTATAATAGTCACCCTGATCAATCAATTACATTATCACATTAGTGGAGTCCTCCAGGCCAGAAATAAAGCTATTCTCCAAAAGAAAAAAAACCCCAATGACAAAAAAAATACTACACACTGTGATCACACTTCAAAATAAACCACAAACACACTTCACTACACACTTAAATGATATAGCTCATTCCTGCCACATGATTGCCCAGAAAATATATTAAATACTGGGACAGTGATAACCACACAAGCATATATATATATATATATATATATATATATATATATATATATATATATATAAGAAAAACTAAACATTTCTGAAGCAGTTCATAATCCTAAGAGCAGCTATCCAATTATTATTAAGAATATTATTCTATCTAAAAAAACCACACATACCTGGTATATATCTCTAAAACAAACACTACCAACAGGGCCAAATCCCTTGTGTCAAGGAACGCACCTCCAAAAACCACGTGGAGACATGCAGCCTCTCCCCCGTCTACTACTTTAAATAAATAAATAATAATAATAAAAATAAACAAATAATCCCAAAGCAAAAATAAGTAAATTAACAAAATTTTTTATCAGGGAAAACAAGAGAAAAACAAAATAAACTAAATCTTAAACAAGGGAAAACACCAGGGTAAAAAAAAAAAAACAGTGGCTGATACAAGAACAGGATGACCAAACACAATAATAGTGGAACAATCAGCCCCAATCACTCCTAAGGTCTTCCATTTATGAGGAAGATGGATGGACAACCTGTATACACACACACACACCACATCCATACCTGTGTGCACCTTTACCTGCCTGCCTTTGGTAGAAAGGACCTGCACGCACTTCAATAGCCCAGGGCTATGCATTTTCTCCATAGGTGAACCACTGCAGTCTGGCACCACTGCCTTCTGATTGTATCTCATCTATCAGAGGCTAGTCCTGTCAACGCAGAATCATACTCTTCTAAATGACCTTGCTCGATTGCATAACAGCTAGCTCCTAATTATAGTTAGCTAGCATAGGCCAAAATAGCCATGTGCTCCAGGCAGTGGTGGACAGAAATGGAGTACATTTACTTGAGTACTGTACTTAAGTACATTTTTTGAGTATTTTTACTTTACTTGAGTATTTATTTTTTGGTGAACTTATGACTTTCACTCCACTACATTTCAAAGACAAATATTGTACTTTTGACTTCACTACATTTCTAGGAAGCTTGCCGTTACTCTTTCCTTTTGGCTCATCATAGCTTTGTAGTAGGGTGCTGCTGTTTTTCTTTACTGAAATGCAATTGGCCACACGCTCTGCACCTCACAAGAAGTGGAACCAATCAGTCTCCGCTCACACCTGTGATTTGGAATTATGCCATCGTCAGCTGAGCTCCCGCTTTAATTCAAACAAATCAGCAATGGAGACAGTTGGAGAAAGTCAAGCGGAGAAACCACTTGAAATAACCATGAGGGTGTACAAAACAAAGGCTGCGATTGGACCACACCAGCAAGTTCTAAAACACATTTTCTTTGTTCTGACGCAAAATATACATGTGCTCACTCATACTTATTCTGCTAAAGCTCAGATTCGCTTTGCTCCGCTACACAACTGCTCACGCGCTAAGATTAGGAGTGAAACGATTACTCGAGTAATTAGTTACTTGATTACAAAAAATTATCAGAGTAATTTTCTGTGCCTCGAGTAATCATTTATTTAGTTTTAAAACTCAGAGTACAGTATTTCGCACTGACGACTTTTAATGTGGCACACCACGCTTACGTCACCCACACACAGGAAGGAGGAGGCGGCACAGAGATTTTTAGTTAGAAGGGGGGATATGGAAGCGACGAGGGAAAAGAGCGACAACGTGTGAGAAGAAATTGGCAGTAGAAAAATAATGCAGTGCGCTATCCAACACTGGCAGAACTGGCAAGGTCTCTGCTGTGTATTCCAGCTACATCCACGCAATCAGAGCGGCAGGTTTGTGCAGTGCTAGGCAACCATTTCCAGTGCTCGTTCTCCTGAGCTGATGCCCCCGGTGTTTCACGCATTTAGAACAAAGCGAGTCAATGTTGCAGCGGCGTCACCAGACATATTTTACTGGGGCATTGATCTGCAGTGCCCCAGTATAAATTTCACCAGTAAAAAAAATCACTTCAGAGTTTTAAGTCTACGTAGAATACACTACAAATAGCGCACATAGCTACTTAATATAGTAATTTATTGCAATTCTATTCACTCGAGACAATACCCACATGGCTACTTAATATGATAATTTATTCATGTGTACACACAGAGAGAGAGAGAGAGAGAGAGAGAGAGAGAGCAACGTGACTAAAGGTAATGTAACATTAGCCCATAACTTGTTGAATACTTATATAATATCATATATTATTTTATTCTGATTGAGTCAAACATCCGCGACCCTGATAAGGATTAAGCGGGTGGGATAATGAATGAATGAATGAATGAGTCAAACATTATTACTCCTGTAGATGGATATCAGAAAGTGTTTTGCTCAGCAGGGATAAAGCAGCAAGGAGAAATGAGAGAGGTGAGCCCCTGGCTAAGCTACCTCAACCTGTGTCTATGACGTTAACGCTATGTTAGCTAACGTTATTCCTTGTAGCAAAACAGCCGAATTAACATTAGCAGTACAGACAGTGACTTTAGTTAGAAATGGCTAAAGTAATAAGGATGGGAAACCCAAAGTGGTGACGGGAATATTCAGTGAGTTGGCGTTAACGGTGGTATTGTGCTGGTTGGGACTTCTGCGTCAATGATGAATATGAGAGAGCTTGTGTTGACTAGTTAGCCCAGGGATACTGCAGTGGTTCAAATTCAAATGGTGCACCTTCATGTTTGCAAATGTGGGTACATTTTCCTTAATCATCAAGTCCTGACCCAAATTTTTAAACCATTCAAATTTATTTCACAGAAAAAATGCACAGTAATATGGACTGTCTTGTCAGTCGTTTTGCCTTTATAATTGGCTAAAATACTGTTGTCTCCAGAAAAATGACTAAAAATATCATTTTGCTTGTACCAGTAGTGGTTTACAAGTCTAGAGTAAAGTTCACAAGTAGGCCAAATGCATCAGTTCATTCTGGTGATTAATCAAAGATCCAGTTAACAACATAATCTGATCAGATTGTTTAGTTTAAAGCACTATTTATGCTTTCTTAAATATAAATAAGAGCAGAAATCTTTTTTTGCATACATTATCTGTGTCCCAGTACAGTCTTAAGTCTAGTGACGCCCCTGTGTTGGAGTGGAATTAAAAATTGAAGGTAAAGTAATGTCAAAATTCTAAAATGTAAACGAGCACAACTTAAAGAAACAAGACTAGATGGCTAGCTAACTGTCCAATTGCTGGTCTTATGTTAGGTTTTAATCTGCAAAGCCAGAAAGAAATGTCCATCACTTAGGCTACTTGTTTCCTGATTGGAAAAAGGGTTGGTAGGGTAATGTTTTTTTCTTCATAACTTCGTTCTTTAAAGATGGATGAGCTCTGTAGCTTCTTTGATATTAGTTTCTCTGGAGTGAGATAGGGCTACAGAGATCTTAAAGATCAGCCAGAAGCTCCTGTGACTGGTGGGCTGCTGAAGCTTCAGCAAGCTGTGAAATCACTGGCAGTCAGCATTGCTGACTGTGAAAGGGGGTTCAGCAAAATGAACCAAACTATTACCCCTCTCAGAGCCCAACTAGGAATCACAAATGTGTCAGCATTAATGTTTATTTCTTTGCTTGGGCCTCCTGTTAAACAGTGGAATCCACAGAAATATGTTTAAAAATGGGTTTTCACAAGAAGGTCAGCTGATCACACAACCTGTCCAAAAAAAAAAAAGTGACAATCAAGATGGAGTACCAGTCAGTATGGGAGCTATTTTAACTGTATGCCACTGTATGAATGTAGCCACAAAATTGTTTGATTGTTGTTATGTTTTGTGATACAGAGGTTGTGATTTTTTGGTCATAGTTTTTGTCTGCATCAATTTTGGGATGTTAAAAATATAAGTCAGTTTTGGACTTCCCATTTTTTATTTTTGAATTGAGATTGTGAAAAGCAAGGTTGTGTTCCATATTGTGGTGTTCCTCAAAGTTTGCTTATTGCCAAATCAGTGTAGATGGACCAAAATAAAACCACCACTGCCAAGAAAAGTAGTGTGATACTTTTCATTACGATGTTGCGCCGACAAAAAATTTGACAGTTCCCCCACCTGCCAAATCGCACTTTAACCACTGGCTGCAGGTAACATTGCTCCAAAAAAGAGGGCAAGCCTAAGTCCTGCATTGCAGTCAAATGCTCCTTTAAAAGGAACACACACGGAGGCGTTTTCCTTGATTCTCCTGGAGCTATTGGTTTAAACCACTCACAGTAGAAATGTGTGAAACCCTCACAAAAAAAATTATTTGGAGATATCTCATGTAATGATGCTAAATAATTTAGGAAAAACCTCTGTCTCTCTGATCATTTATTTAACCGTAAAGCATTTTTGACTAATGGGAGTTAATGTAAAGAGCAGCAGGAACAACTGATGGATGACTTATGTCTGTTCTTGCAGTGAATTCTGAGCGCAAGAGCATAAAAAGATTTGCGAGTGCGTGTGAAATATTTGAGTGCGCATGCACTCTCCACTAAATGGAAGTGTGTGTGTATGAGAAAAGAATATATATTTTTAATGTTTTATTTTCTTTTTTATAAAGGGATATTATATATACTGTATACAGGGGAGGTGCAGACAAAAGTGTCATGTGGTGCCCCATGCACAGCGTGGAGCACCGGCCCCAAGTCTGGCCCTCTAAAACTGTTCCAATTTCTCATGTGGCCCTTTGGCAAAATTAATTGCCCACCCCTGATCTAAACTAATCTGTGCAGAGCTTTCACTGTTTTGTAAGCTTCTATGTTAAGTATGGTAGTTCTTAGTTACCAGTGTTACTGTTTGTGAGGAGAAAAGTCTCTCCTGTTTTTTTATTTATTTCATTTTATTTTATTGGGGGGGGGGGTGTAAATATAAAAAGTGACAAAAATAGTTGTCTTTTTTTATTGCATGTGTATGCTGAAGCTTTTTTGTTGCAGAGTGGTTCTACATGTCGATACATCATCAGGTGGTTTCAGCAAGTTACAAGGTTCTGTAAAAGCACTCAAAACAACAGCAATGTACTGAGATTAGAAAATATAATTTGCACTTTTGAATACTTAAGTATTTTTAAATGCATGTACTTTTGAATACTTCAGTACTTTAACATTATATTAACACAATATTAACAATAACTAACAATGCAGTATCTATGCCTGGAAGAATATTGTAATACGATTTCAAGCACCCCTAAATTGGATCATACCATTCCATGTTAATAACCATTCCTCTCATTTGCCTGCCTGGCTCACTATTGGTCAATGGTCAGGTCAGTATGCTTGCATCTTGGTTAAGGTGCACAAGCTGCTCAAGCTACATAATTACGTGTAAGTAGCTTGCTATCTACTTAACTTTCTTAAATAAGCACTTTAAACTTTAAACACTTTTTCTTCCATAAATAACTCACATGAATTTGCTATCACACCTTAAATGCCGCTAATTTACCATTCCGCCTTAAATGCTGCTGTGGCGCAGTGTTAATTTTGACAGGTGATTTTGATTGTTTTAGTCCTAGTCTTCTGACTAAAACGTATATTAGTTTTAGTCCAATTTTAGTCATTTAGTTATTGTTAGTTTTAGTCTAGTTTTTGTTAACAAAAACTGAATACATTGAGTTTTAGTCAATTAAATGTTTAAAATATTTAATTTGTTGTATTTTTTAGTTACGCTATATTAAATTAGAGCTATTTTTAGACTGCTCACTGTTATTTTAATGAAACAATAGTTTTTAATTTTTGTTACATTAAATAACACAATGACATCAGATATTGTGGAAGTTGGCCCATTTTTCTTTTTCTAAACAATTTGCGTTTATTTAACTTTTTCATGACAAAATGTAGTATGTAAATACAATTTCGTATCAACGTGACTCAACACACACATTAACAGCAATCCCTTGACAGCCTCTTAAAAACCAGAAATTATTTATATCTGCGTAAATATCCAGTATAACAAACAAATAACGGACACATGAGAGAAGTCTGCCCTCTGAGCTTTCTGTCACAAACGATAAAGGACAGATTAAGAGTGAAAGAGTTGGGTTTCTCCGGTGTGCTGGCCTTTTCCCATTTCTTTTACTCATTCCTGTTGGCTAACATTAACTTGCACTAATGTGTGGACTACCACAGCTTACGTGCCTTTCCTCTTCGTTTTGTTATATGACTGTATTTAAAATGAAACGTGTTTGTGATCTGTTTAACCTAAAATAATGATAACTGATTGCACATTTCCCCTTTATACACTGAAAAATTAAAAATTGAAACATATCAGATATACATATTCATTGCTGTTAGCACACTGGCTACGTTAGCTTACCTTTTTGTAAAGCTCGCGGTGGTGAGAACTAAGGATCTCTTGAGGTTTGTCGTGTTTTTCCCAGTTATTTTAAATCCACAAACTTTGCAGTCTGTTTTGTTTTGTGTGGCAGTAAAAGTGAAATTACTCCATAAATCGCTTCTTTTCCGTCCAAGCTGCGGCAGTGACGTCAGCACGTTGTGTTGTTAAACTGCACTAGTGTGACTAGGGAGCTTACAGCGTGCTTTGAGAAAGTCAGACGTGCGACAGGTTTATTTTGAAAAGCGGATTACTGGACAAAAACATTATTTTTGTCTTTCTGTGACATTTTTGTTTCATTTTTATTTGTCGAAAAGTCTAATACTTTTAGTCATAGTTTTCATTTTAAAATATTAGTTTTTATTTAGTTCTCGTCTCGTTTTCGTTGTCAAAAAAAATGGTCGTCAACGAATATTTTTCATCATAATTATCATTAACGAAATTAACACTGCTGTGGCGGCACAGGCGTCAGGCTGTAGATACTATTTTTGGTGCTTTTAAGGTAGAACAGAACATTCAAATGGGAATCCACGTTCCGTTTTATATGAACTGTTTGTGATTTCTGCACAGCCTAAGCAGAAAAGTGTAAAACTCTTAAAACACTATATTCTACTAAGGTCTATAAAGGGAACTGTGTTAATGTAGAGAACATTTGTTTTAATGCAGGGAAACTGTTAAGGTGGAACGGAAATGTGAACAAGAAACTAAAAGCTGCATACGCTGCAGTAGATCTAGTGAGGAATTAGTTACTCAGATGAGTAGTTTTACAGTAAACTCATGTATATATTCGTGTGTGTGCGTGTGTGTGTGTGTGTGTTTACAGTGTGGGTAGATAGTTGAATGGTATTAATTGTGTGTTTGAAGTAACTGTTGGTTCAAATGTTTTGACTGCTTTTTTGAACTTAGCATATATTTAATTTACAGAGTCAACATGAGAAAGAGAAAAGGTAGTGATATAAGGCACTTTTTTGGTTTAAAATAAAAACACCTTATCTACAGGGATTTTTGGTTACATTGTTATTTTCTATTTATTTAGAATTAAATAACAAAAGATTCCTGTGGGAGTGATCCTGTAGAATATGAATTTAATTTTAATGGCAAGAAAGCTGATGAAAGATAGCAGCCAATAGCATTGTGTGTGTTTTTGCAGGATTAACTGTGGATTTTGCTGTATAATATATTATTTATGACTATAAAGATTATTGTGTGGTATGTGCTACATTAGCTGATGTAATGGATGTATCATTTACGCGCTGTAGATATTACAGTAAGGAAGCAAGACATGGTAAGGATTGTAAGATTTCAGTTTAGTGAAGCACGTGCCTGTGCTGTACTGGTTTCCTTTTACACCCTGAAGAAAAACTTGACCCCCCCCCAATTATCATTGCACAATTTGCACCCTGATTAAAACCTGGTACACCTTTACAGCTTCTTTCTACCTTCTGCCTGTAGCATGACAGAATATGAACATTAGCCCCTTAGCTAATGAGATTAGTCTACTAACCACAACAAAACGCTGCACACGTCCACCACGACAAACAATATTGCGCAAGCGCGGAACCTTAAAAATGCTGCCTTTCAGATGATTGCTTGCGTCACACCCACAATAAACTCCGACTACGCCATAGAGTTAAAAAGAAAGAGCGAGCACTGGTCACGTGATCATGTGATTCCATGGAGGATCGCCGCCATTATCAAAACAGGAGAACTGGTTCAAAACTAAAAACAAAAACTCCTTCAAGTACAGCATGCCAGAGACGTGTGTCGTGTGCATGTTACAGATGCACAAAAAAAAAACGCAAAAGGTGATCTTGAATATCCTTCCATATGTAAGTAAGCCTATAATATTCACTTTTTTGAGAATTTAGTCGATTTATGCAGGAAATAAAATTCAAAATGTATCACCAAAGTTATGTAATAAACAGTCACTTTGCTTTATAGAAAGAAAGTAAAACCACCAGCTGACATTTTTCACCTCATTTTCGGCATTTGTGTACAAAAGCACAAAGCACAGTTGTTGTTTACAATTCCATTTGTTAGATCAAAGACGTCTAGTAGTACTATTATGTAGGTTTATATTAGGTCTATATATTGTCTACTATAAAGTTGATAATAAATGGAAATTTATCAGCTTGGTCAGCAGAACACAGAACAGTGTTGGTGTATGACTGTATGACTACGAGGCACCCTATCATGGATTTTCATGGCCTTTGCATCACCTGCTTCTAATCTGGATCCTGCAAAATATTGTTTAACATGTTTTACACTAGGCTTATTCTGTCAATATGATTCAATCATGACTTACACGCCTGTAATATTAGTAAAACAAATACGCTGTAGAGTCTACATGTTGACAATCAGTCAGTCTGCTCATTGTGCAGTCTCCATAACTTCAGCTTTGACACTGATTTCTGGTTTTCCACTGCTTTATCCCGGTTTTATTGTACTCATTTCATAAAGCTGACATGTCTTTACACCAGTGTGCAGAGTTTTAGGAAGATCTAGTGTATAGCTGTCAACCTATATTGTTTTAAAGATGATGTTTTCCCATTGATATGCATGTGCTTTGTTGACATTGTTCCCGTTTTGGTGGCCATTTTGAATCCCCCATGAGATCACAAGGTCAGAAAGCACAAATGATAGCGAGTGTTCGCTCTCCGTCAGGGTTGCCAGGTCCAACAAAAATATCCACCCAAAGTCAGTCTAAAACTCGCCCTTCAGAAGCTTAAACTAGCCCAAAATATATGTCTGTCTCACGTTTGAAGCAAATGGCAAAACAACTATCAGTGTACAACTTAGTATTTTGTTTATAAGGGATTTATTATCAGTCCATCAAACCTTTTCCTTTTTCCCAGTCCTTGCAAAACCGCCTCCCGCATTTACCTGGCATAGTAGCTAGTGACTGTTTTCTCTTCACCTTCTGTGTGTCGGTGTCTCTCTCTCTTTCTTTTTCTCTCTCACTCAGGCTCTTTCCTTATATGATGTTCTCTTCGTTACTGTTGTATTCAAACTTCCTTAGTGTCGACTTATACACGTTTACCCGCCATGCTGATGTAATATCCAAGGCAACACCCACTTTTTTGTTGTCTTTTGGCGGCTGCTGTAATTTTTTAAAGTAGCCCAAAAACGCATCCCGCCACCCTTGAATTTTCATCCACGACTGGATTTTCAAACAAGCCCAATTTGGCGTGAAAACCGTGAACCTGGCAACTCTGCTCTCCGTTTCTAACTCTATGGACTACGCAGGTCAGTACACTTGGGGAGGAGCACTGCCTACTACTACTCACAGGAGGGAAAGGTCCTTGCTGGTACATAATAATTAACAGGTCCTTTACAGGTCCTGGCTACTGCATCATATTTAAACAGGTCCAGCCTGTTACATATACAAAGTGAAATAGAGAATATATGCATATGGCTTCATCGTCTAAGTCAGAAAACATTTATATAACTCTGTAAAACATGCAAACCATCAACAATTATTAGAATAATATGTCCATAAGTCAGACTGCTGAAGCTGCTTTCATCTTTTGAAGCTGTAAGTTTGGCTGTTATTCCTATAAAACACAGACTAATCATTTCAGACTGTGCTGCCAGTGAGTTTTATTGACCTTCAGATTGGGGAAAATGAAAAATGACATGAGTAATATGGCCTCCATCAGTATTAACACTTCATATTTGAGACGGCTGTGAGAAACTATAAATGAATGAGTCTCAAAGTGCTGATTGCAGAAACTGCTGCTCAGAGATTATTGAGAGTAAGGGGAGATTTTCTTATGGTTGTCTGGGGAAACCATTAATAATGAAATCTCCCAACAATGAACCACATGTCACTGTCAGACAG
>BRDA01004287.1:125113-135728 GCA_036984385.1 Crenuchus spilurus | reverse complement strand
ATACAGTCAAAGCTCAGCCAAAAACATGTCCTCCTAATACAGCCAAAATCCCACCATATACAGCATAAGATCTACCAAATACACCCTCGTCCCAAGACAGCCAAAACCCACCCAATACAGTCAAAGCTCCGCCAAATACACGTCCTCCTAATACAGTCAAAATCCCACCATATACAGCATAAGATCTACCAAATACACCCTCGTCCCAATACAGCCAAAACCCACCCAATACAGTCAAAGCTCCGCCAAAAACACGTCCTCCTAATACAGACAAAATCCCACCATATACACCATAAGATCTACCAAATACACCCTCGTCCCAATACAGTCAAAACCCACCCAATACAGTCAAAGCTCCGCCAAAAACACGTCCTCCTAATACAGACAAAATCCCACCATATACAGCGTAAGCTGTACCAAATACAGCCACCCTCCAATACATACAAAACCCACCAAGTAGAGCCAAAGGTTCACCAAACACACCCCAGTCCCAGTACATCCAAAATCCACCAATCACAGCCCTTGCCCAATAAACCCATGTACCCAATACATACCCCACCATATACAGCCACCAAATACAGCTACCATCCAATACTGCCCAAATCCTCCCAATACAGCCAAAACCCCGCCATATACAGCCAAAACCCCACTGCATACAGTCAAAGATCCACCAAATACAGCCACCATCCAATACATCCAAAATCCTCAGAATTTGTGGCAGCACAGTGGCTTAGTGGTTAGCACGTTCGCCTCTCAGCACTGAGGTCTTGGGTTTGAGTCCGCATCTGAGCAGAGTTTCCATGTTCTCCCCGTGTCTGTCTGGGTTTCCTCCGGGGACTCCAGTTTCCTCCCACAGTCCAAAAACATGGAGATCAGGTGAATTACCCTTGTGTGTGTGTGTATGAATGTGTATGTCTGTGTATGAATATATGTATGTATGTATGCCCAGATGTGGTTGGCACTCTGTTCTGCGTGATCCCCCTAGTTCTCGATGAAGTCCACCAGGTGGACGGTCGCTTCCGGTTGAGAGTAAGTTGTGCGCGACTGGCTGCTGCTTCTCGCCGGTGTGTGTGGTTGAGTGTGTGTAAATGGAGTGTGTTGATTGTAAAGTAAAATCCTTGGGTTTGAGAAAGGCGCTATATAAGGGTAACATTCATTCATCCAATACAGCCAGAATCCCGCCATATACAGCCAAAACTCCACCAAATACAGGCACTATCCAATACCGTCAAAACCCACCCAATATAACCACAACTCACTCGATACAACCCAAATCCCACTTAATACAACCAAAACTCAACCAAATACACCGCTCCCAATGCAGCCAAAACTCCAATAAAATACACCCCTCCCAATTAAGCCAAAACTCCACCAAATACACACCTCCCAATAAACCCAAAACCATGCACAAAACATACCAAACTCCATCAAATACACATCCTCCCAATACCGCCAATACCTACCCAATATATCCCCAACCCACTCAATACAACCCAAACCCCTCCCAATACAGCCAAAACCCTGTACATTACAGCCAAAATCCACCCAATACAGTCAAAATCCCACACAATGTCCACTTCTTCCTTATGTCTGTGAGTGGCCACTTGTCTGACATGCTACACATTGTGTTTTACTGAATAATGAAGGACACGTTTAAAACAATACTGAAATGCAGGGACTGTCGTGGGTTATGGCTCCCAGCTGGAGAATTGCTCAGGAAAGTGGTAGGACGTCAGAGTATTGAGGGCTGGAAGCTGACATTCCTGTTGAATCACTTCCTCACTGCCACACAGGATGTTTGATTAAACTGCAGTTCTATGCTCTGCAGAGGAGAACCGGAGCAGGATTTTCTTTACAGCATGTCAGTGTGTCCTTCATACAATGTTAATGATGTGAACAGCGGAGATTTTTATTGCCCTTGTCAAATATTCACGGGCTGTTTAATTTATTGTGTGAAGACTATTAACAGCACATTGTCGTGTGATAAAAATGTCACCGTGAAGAAGCTTCGCTCCAAATGTTCTCCACGCAAAGCTTTTCTAAAACAAACACGACTCACTGTGTGTGTCTGCAGATACCAAAAGTGCTTCACAGCAGCTCTTTTATCAGTGCTCTATTCTCAGCGTACTGTAAGTCAAGTGTGGGTGCTGGGTATAGTTAAAACCCCCTCCATCTTGCCTGATTGTGGTGTAACTGGAGCCACTGCAACACCATCAAACAGCAGCAGAGGTGACTGCACTAAGAGAAAAGACCAGTCAACTGACCTCACAGTTTATCTTTTGCCATTGTTGGCACACCACCAGACTCTTGTCCCCAGTCTATGGCAGCGCTGAAGGCCTCTGCACTGCATGTCATAGTAAAGTCTTAAACAAAGCGGTTCAGCAGGGTTCTTTAGTAAGGAAAATTGTTATATCTAGAACCATGACCACTCTGAGAACCCAAATGTTTCTCTGCATGATGAAAACGTTCCTCAGATTAATGAGGAAGTATGGTTCTATACAGAACCTTTTTAAAATGGTTCTATATAGCCCCGAAAAGGTACTGCTGTAGTTACAATGTCAAGCTTGTAATAATAAAAGAACCCTTTTTGGTGCTATATAGAACCATTTTCAGAAATAAATGGTTATTCAAGAGTTCTTTAACGATGTAAATGGTTCTCTATAGAACCATGATCACTTACAGATTCATCCTCATGGATAAAGATTTCATTCCATGGTGAAAGGGTTCTTCAGAGTGAGGAGGAATGTGGTTCTTTATAGAACCTTTTTGAAATTTGCTCTCTATAGCCCCATAAGGGTTCTGCTGTAGTTATGATCTCAAGCTTGTAATAATAGAGGAACCATAATTGGTGCTATATAGAACCATTTTCAAAATGTACACTCTTAAAAAAGATGGTTCTTCAAGGGTTCTTTTGTAATGAAAATGGTTCTATATAGAACTCTGAACACTCAAAGAACCAAAATGGTTCTTTCCATGGGGAAGGGTTCTTCAGATTGATGAGGAATGTATTATGGATTGTTATATACAGAATCTTTTTAAAATTTGTTCTGTATAGCCCCAAAAGGGCTCTGCTGTACTTACGATGTCAAGCTTGTAATAATAGAAGAACCCTTTTTGATGCTATATAGAACCATTTTCAGAAAGGTTCTGTAAAGAAGCATCTACACTCTTTAATAAGATGGTTCTTCAAGGGTATTTTAGTAAAGAAAATTGTTATATATAGAACCATGAACCCCTCTTGTGAATAAAGGGTTCTTTCCATGGTGAAAGGGTTCTTCAGATTGATGAGGAAATGGCTGTAGATGGTTCTACACTGAATATTTTTGAAAATGGTTTTATATAGCCCTTATAGGGGTTCTGCTGTAGTTACAATGTCAAGCTTGTAATAAAAGAGGAACCCTTTTTGGCGCTACAGTATATAGAGCCAATTTTAGAAAGGTTCTGTATAGAACCACCTACAGCATGTTCCTCGTCAATCTAACGAAGCCTTTTATCATGCAAAGAACTGTGTGGGTTCTCTGAGTGTTCATTTTTACTAAAGAACCTTTGGAGAACCCACTTTGTAAGAGTGTAGAGTACATCTTATAGTAACCTAGAGGCCCTTCAGAGTTACTCTGTTACTTGATCCACTTTAAAGTCCTTATTCTCGTCTGTAATATCTTCAGTTCTTTTCAGTTTCAGATCCAAACGTTCCTGCAGACTCAAGCAACACAAACGGTCTGTTTAGTTTATATCAGCAGTGAAACAGCTGTTGACAGCAGATGAGGTTTTTATGATTTTTTTATTTTATGATCCACTTCGCGGTTGTGTCTCTCTTTCCATTACCTCAATGCAGCTCAAACCAGGCTCTATTAGATAAGTCCACAGAGCCTTTTCCTCTTTAGAATTTTAGACTGTTCTGCAGCTCTGCAGTTTCGCTCTCTGCAACCTGTGCACTCCCACCTGGCCTCTCTCCAAACATGTAGCAACACACACACCCTTCGTCCTGCGTCTCTAGCCAAGACTCACAAAGGTAACCATTGTTTGAGGGAAATACTTGTAAATACCTCGTCTCTGTGCACTGACCAATGAATGACAGCAGCAAACCCTGGAGCTCTGCATTAGAAACCTCCACATCAACCATGTGCACACTTCATATGTACTTAGTCACACTCTGCTAGAGACATACCCTACTGGGGTCACCATGTTCAAAATATACTTCAATTTCTTCTTTTAATTCACTCGTCTAGTCGTTTTGAGACTATGATCAAATCCACAAATGCTATTGCTTCAGATATTCAATCATCTATTGTAGAAAAGTGAGTTTTTAGCTCAGTTTCAGTGTCTCCCACAAGTTGTTGACAGTGAGCTTATAGGCTTTAGAACAGCTGTTTACATATTTTGCATTGGACATAAGAATATCATCGATACACTAGGAGATACTAGTTCAAAACTAACTTCAATAAACACTATTCATAACTAGAATAGAATCTATTACTTCATTAACATCCACAATAAACATGATTAATCACAAGAATAGGAGCTATTAATTTGTAATCAATCATAATATGCCCTATTCATCACTAGAATAGGAGACATCAGTCCAAAAATACAGGCAATAAATACTATTCATTACTAGAACAAGAGAAAGCAATCCTTAGACAACTTTAGTAAACACTATTAATCAGTAGAATAGGAGATATTAGTCCATTAAAAGCTTTAATAAACACTATTAATCAGTAGAATAGGAGATATTAGTCCATTAAAAGCTTTAATAAACACTATTAATCAGTAGGATAGGAGATATTAGTCAATTAAAAGCTTTAATAAACACTATTAATCAGTAGAATAGGAGATATTATTCCATTAAAAGCTTTAATAAACATTATTAATCAGTAGAATAGGAGATATTAGTCCATTAAAAGCTTTAATAAACACTATTAATCAGTAGAATAGGAGATATTAGTCCATTTAAAGCTTTAATAAACACTATTAATCAGTAGAATAGGAGATATTAGTTCATTAAAAGCTTTAATAAACACTATTAATCAGTAGAATAGGAGATATTAGTCCATTAAAAGCTTTAATAAACACTATTAATCAGTAGGATAGGAGATATTAGTCCATTAAAAGCTTTAATAAACACCATTAATAACTACAATAGGAGATATTAATTATAAATATTACTCATTAAGAATGACTATCTGAAGCAGCAGCATTTGTGGATTTTATCATAGACTACAAACAAGAAACACATTTACACACACAAACACACACACACACACACACACACACACACACACACACACATCTATATGCATGTACACACACCCATCAGCACAAAAATGCATAGATTTTCGTTAACACACATGCCTGCACATACCACACACACACACACACACACACACACACCCACACACACAGCTCTTAGTCATTAACCCAATGAAGTATGACCTCTGTTCGTTTAAACAAGCTTCCAGGCTGATTGGATCTCAGTGTAGATGCTCTTAACCCGCTGCACACTGTAAATGAGGTCATGCAGAGGGTGCAGGAGAGCAACCAAGTGGATCTGCAGCATTGTTCTACTTCACTGTGTGCTCTGTAACCACAACAACACATCTCCCTCTGCACATCCTCTCCAGCATCAAGAACCACATACCAACTTACCACTCCACCTCAGTCAGAGAGAATGGCTTTCCATGTGAAAGCTGTCTGCTCAACCTGCACTTATAAATGGTGGAACGTACTTCCCCTGCCTGTCCAAACAGCTGAGTTAAACAATCCACCTGTGGCCCAGTGGTTAGGGATCTGGTCTTGTGCCCGGAAGGTTGCCAGTTCAAGCCCCGGGCAAGTCATGACTGAAGCACTTGAGTCAGGCACCTAACCCCCAACTGCTCCCTGGGTGCCATGGATAGGGCTGCCCACCGCCGCGGGCACATGTTCTCACAGCCTAGTGTGTGTTTCACTGCAAAGGTGGGTTAAATTCCATGTAATCACACTTGTAAGAATTCTTATCCTGTACTCACTAAAGGCTGTGATTTTTATATATATTTATGTCTTTATTGTCATTACTTTAATGTCACAATGTATGTTGAGTATTGTGTATCTAAGCATCCATACTGACTTCTGCATTTGGCAGCATCTAAGCTTGAGGTATCTTCTAGATTAACAGTAACTAACTAGAGATCCTTCCAAGAAAACAGCAAAGCACTTTTGTGGATAAGAGCATCTGCTAAATGCCTCGAATGTAAATATATATTTGGATGTTGTGTGCAGGGCAGCACAGTGGCTTGGTGGTTAGCACGTTCACCTCTCAGCACTGAGGTCTTGGGTTTGAGTCCCCATCTGGGTGGAGTTTCCATGTTCTCCCCTTGTCTGTGTGGGTTTCCTCCCACAGTCCAAAAACATGGAGGTCAGGTGAGTTGGGTACTCTAAATTGTGTGTGTGCACCCAACGATAGATTGGCAGCCTGTCCTGGGTGTAGTTGGGAGAGTGTAATGCCCTGTCCTGTGCCCAGTGAGGGGTTAGGGGGCTAACCGCGACCTTGATAAGGATTAAGTGGGTGGGATAATGGATAGATGCATGGATGTCGTGTGTACAAAATAACTCTCTTGGAAGTCAATACAGAAGAGTTAATACCAATAATAACACAATAAGTAGTGATTGTATGCATCCTAATGTATTGGTTTAACCCCTTCTCATCCAACACCTGGTTTTATTAATCAATACTCCATTATTTTAAGTCAAGAAAAGCATGTGATGCCTAAGGAGCATTGAGGCAAAGACCTTTACACCAGTCAGCTATATTTTTTTATATACAGTAGTTTATTTATTGTAACCATGTCTGTTTACATGTATTCTAATGATATGTGATGTAAAATAAAATCTGATTTATTGCCAAGCTGAATGATTTTAAATAACATGTGTAGGTTAAGATTTGCAGCACTTAAAATGTTTACATTTTAAAAGATTGTGCATGTTTTAGAGTGAAGAACAAGGGTCTCCACCCTGAGAAGGCTTCACCTTGCTCCTTGTCAGTCTAATTAGCAGCCAAACACAGACAATCACAGGAAAAGCTCTGCACTGAGGCCTTTCCTGGAATCTGATCAACTCTTGAAAAAAAAGAGGAAGGAAAGAGAAAACTGGCTTATCAGAAACCACACCAAATAAGGAGCGAGGCGAAACCATCTACAGAATGATGTAAGATATGCATGAGGGGCGGGGCTAATGAAACTGGTCTGGTGCAACCAGTCAAAGTTTAACAAGAGTCAGTGTTTGTGTCACGACCTGTTCACCTGCCATTCAGAGCAAGCCATGTTTAACCCTCACAAGCCCAAAGTCATTACCATGTTCTGATACACTATTTAAATGTAAGTACATAGTTAATGGCATAGATATTAATGTTAATATTATTGGTTAAAAAGGGTCTGCATTGTAGATTAATACTAAAGTCATAATTATTTAGTAAACACACCAGAATATGTTTATATTTTACATTCTTCAAAGGCAAAGGCAATAGGCAAATATGCACCTCTTGCTTAGATGCCAGCTTTCTTGGCATTTTCTCAGTCAGCTTTATGAGGTAGTCACCTGGAATGGCTTTCAGTTAACAGCTGTGCCTTGTCAAGAGTTCATGACATGCATTTCTTGCCTCTTAATGGGTTTGAGACATCAGTTGTGTGTCTACTTTGAAGAATCTAAAATCTAAAACATATTTTGGTTTGCTTAACACTTTTAAGTTTACTACATGATTCCTTATGTGTTCCTTCATAGTCTGGATGACTTCAGTATTTTTTTACAATGTAGAAAAAAATAAAAATAAAAACATTGAATCTGAAGGTGACAAAACTTTTGACTGGTACTGTATGTGTTCTATTGGAATAAAATATGGGTCTATTAGTTTTGCAATCTGTTTTTATAGGTATTTATTTACATTTTACACAGTATCCCAACTGTTTTCAAATTGGGGTTGTATTTATATATACACATATTTAAATTATATATTTTATTTAATTTGCATGCAAAAATTAAGAAAGCGGAAATTGTGCACACACCAATTAAACACAAATTTTAATTCATTTTGCTTATTGTTTATTTCTATTTTTAATGGATTGACGAAGGATTGATGGAAGGATGGACGGATGGACACAAAATCAAAATTGAGTCATCAGTGATCAATAGTGATCAATGTCAAAATTCTACCTGAAAACAACATTTTTAGATTATATTTATGTACGATGTTCAGGACATGTTACATTTTTGGTAGGGTTCTCTGGAATGAAGCACTTCATATCAATCCACTCTGAATGACTTTGTTTACACTGTAACTATTTAATTATGCTGAAATTTGTAAAAATGGTTTCCCTTTGCCTCTAAAGTATACCCAAGTCTTATGGCCATGCAAATGCAGAGTGTAACACTGAAACTAAATGCTCCCAAGGCATTAAAGCCATTACCCAGCCTGTGTAGAGGTACTCAGGGTGTCATTCATCTCTTTCAAAAGAAAACCTGTCGAAGTGGTGAAAGTAGGCTTGTACCACAGGGAGAGGGCGACATCTATGAGCTGCCAACCAGAAACTAACATAAGCAGATGTTTGATTGCTAAAAGAGCAACTCACAGTGACATGAAGAATTACAGTAACTGGCTACAGGATGTTGCTCACCATGTTCCTCAGCATTCCTGTGAAGAACGTGTCTGCAGAAAGAGAATACACATCAACACACAAGTACGACTGGAATTTGTGCCAGTGTCATGCATCAAACGTAAAAAATTCCACAACATGGAGTAAAAGCCACCATGTAGTATTTACCTCAACTTCACTATCAGGTCAAAACGTCTACATGGATCCAAAAAAGAAAGCAGAAACAGAAACACCTTTACAAGATGGTGGATAAAATCGGGATGGTAGACACGGGTTCATTTGAAATCTTAAAGGGGAATTCCACTGAATTTTTTACATTTGCACATATTTGTCTCATATGTGATGTAAATAAAGTACTTCAGTGTGATTGATATGAAATTGACTGATTTTACAATGGTGGCAATAGTACCCAGGGTTTAAAACCATCACATATAAGAACGTTCTGTGCGGTAGCTTTCAGTTCCATCAGGATGTCTGGTTCCTATTACCAATTCAGAGTTTTTTTTCCAGAATGGACCACTTCACATCAAACCACCATGAGAGAGTTTGTTTAGATCTTAATCATTTAATGATGCAGAAAGCTTGAAGAATGGTGGAGTTAAACGTGTAAAGAATGGCGTAAAAACAAATACAAAACAAAAACAGGCGGAGACAGAAAATAAATAAATGTTTTTATTTAATAACTTTTTGTTTATATTCATTCATACATATTATATACACGCACACACACACACACACACACACACACACACACCCACACACACACACACACACACACACACACAGAGAGAGTATATATCCTGGTCCTGGTCAAATGACACATTTGTTGCTTTTCTAAGTAGTCACCATACTAGTTCTTCTTCTTGCAACAAATTAAAATATGTTCTTCACATCTGCAGTTTTTTTTTTTTTTTAATTTTGCAAAACTTTTACATAAAAAGCATACAGTATTTAAAGGTACAGTATGTAATATTTCGGGTTATCTGGCAGAATTTAAGATAATCACTAATAAAAATGATTAAAACACATCTAATCATTATAAAGTAAGAAGTCGTTTGATTATTTTACCTTAGAATAAGCTGTTTATATCTACATTGGTCGCTGGTCGAACACCGACTGAGGCTGCCATGTTGCATCACCATGTTTCTACAGTAGTTTGAAAAGGACAAACGAGGCTAGCAAAAACCGTTTGTGTTGTAATGATAAATTAGCCACTCAAATTCGATGGTGCTTTGTTTTACCGTTGCCTAACATAAAACAGGAGAAGAAGAAGAAATAAACATATACCTCAATAAAACCTCAATAAGAAGAAATACACGGAAGAAAAGCAAGAATAAAGGTTTTTTGGTTTATTTGTTAAGATGGCGGAACATTCTTATGCTCGTCAAGAAGAGAAAACAACTTCAATCGTCAAAGAAAAGAAAACATGATGAAACTTAGCTTCATATTCATGTGCGCAGTGTTTTTCCCCCATTCCACCTTAAATGGTGCTGCAGGACATTGTAGCGCATCGGAGCTGAACACTACTGCAACATTTAAGGTGGAACGGGAGACTCGTAGCTGCACGCTAGTTTGCGAGCTTAGCTAATATGAGCTCGTGTGAACTCTTATCGGCTGAAGTGCCTTCTTCGAAGCATGGCAAGTTTACCTTGACTAGAGAAAAATGTGTATCCTGCCTGCATTATCTGTCTACAGTGAAGCAGTTTGATGCGTTTACTTTGTTACATTATCTTGTGTTTTTACAGAAAACAGCTAACGTTTACAATAGCACTACTGAAGTGCAGAAAATATGTTTCCTCTGCATTGCAGCTATGATAATTTTACATATTACATTTAATAAATTTCTAATTAAAATTAATCTTACCACTTGACATATCACTAGCTCTAAAGCTGCTATTAGACATGGCGTTCAGGAGTATCAACGATATATGACATCTTACAGCCACCGTAGAGACTCCTTCATGTTTGGGAGGGAGGGGCTGTGGAAAAAATCT
>BRDA01004287.1:92391-125103 GCA_036984385.1 Crenuchus spilurus | reverse complement strand
CTCTCTCTCTCTTTTTTTTACATGTTAAAGTATAATTTCCGTGTCATACATCAAAAGTCGTTGTAGATCACCAAATCAAAGGTATAACGTTGGTTGACTTCTGACAAAGGTGTCGGGGAGGGAAGGTTTGTGCTTCCTCAGAGATGCCACCGGCATTCTACAGTATATAGAAACTATGAAAGCTTGGGTTACAGATTATCGTCGAAATCTCGATCAAGAAAAATGTGTATCCTGCCTGCATTATCTGTCTACAGTGAAGCAGTTTGATGCGTTTACTTTGTTACATTATCTTGTGTTTGTACAGAAAACAGGTAACGTTTACAATATTACTACTGAAGTGCAGAAAATATGTTTAATCTGCATTGTAGCTATGATCATTTTACATATTACATTTCGTAAATTTCTAATTAAAATTAGTCTTACCACTTGACATATCACTAGCTCTAAAGCTGCTATTAGACATTGGGTTCGAAAGTATCAAAGATATATGACATCTTACGGCCACCGTAGAGACTCCTTCGTGTTTGGAAGGGAGGGGCTGTGGAAACAGTCTTCAGTTGGTTGCAATATGGAAACTAAACCACTAGATGTTGCTGAAAACTACATACTGTGCCTTTAATATGAAATTGTACATTTTTTTTCTCTCTCTCTCTCTTTCTCTCTCTCACACACACAAACAAAGACACACACACACACATATATATACACATAACACATAGACATATACACACACACACACACACACACACACACACACACACACACACCAGGCTCCTAGAGACTTTAGACTCCACACTTTAGTTTCAGTCCTTGTTGACCCCACCCAATCAATCTAATTATTGCTTTCAAAAGTTTTTGCTGAAAGAGGTGTGTTAGATTCGGGTTGGAGGTTAAACCTCTCTCTCTCTCTGGTTCCATCATTAGATTATGAAACTATCTTTGACACCATTAAACTTTATTGAAGTAATAAAAGCAAAAGTAGCTTTAAGTTCTAATCATCACAGTTTATTCACAGAAACAACTTTATTCTGCTTTATTCTTCAAAGTCTCACTGATATGATGGAGGAGTTTTAATACATTCTTAACACAAAAATATAAATAAGTTAACATTTGGTGACCTCAATTCTGCTGCTTTACCCAGCAGCACTCTTTACAGTCATCTCACCTAATATTAGACCCACTGACCGTCCCAGAAACATGATCACTGATACATTTGACAGAAATGAGCCTTTATTCACTGGTTCAGTGTCGAGGTGGATTGTTGGGCCGCCAATATTTGGGTTGCGTTTGAGCTGCTTTTCCAACACTAAACCACAAGTCCAAAGTTCACTTCTTTATCTATAAAGTTAAATCTGTGAGGCTGATACACACTTTTAAAACCAGACTGGTGAGATGTGCATTATTTCTAGAAAACATCCCTGAAATGTGAAGAAAATCAAGCCTCGGGTGGAATTCAAGGTCAAGCCTTTGAAAGCATGAGTCAAACCTCAGGAAGATTTCAGAAAGGCTGGCAGAAACGATCTGCTGATATGTGCGGATATTTACACGCTGTGCTTGCATTACAAGACGAGTTCAACAAGCTTCAGCTCGGATATGACTCAACTCTCAGCATGAAGCACTACTAAGTCATCAACCGTTACTACTGTTTATTTAGTTACATGAATATGAACCAGATCACTCACTTGTTTGTAATGAAGAAACTTGCTCTATATTGTCATAACATTTGGGAAATGTTCATTTTCTTCTTTGGAACATTAAATAGACCTACTATTGCTCTTCCAAAACGTTTTAATGTTGATGTTGTTAGTTTTAGATCTGTAAATATGTTTTAGCCCAAAACTTTATTACAAATCAATGTCTCAGGCATTCTTTTAAAAGATGGTCCTATAAGGGTGCTTTAGTAAAGAAAATCATTCTATATAGCCCCAAATGGTTCTTTTCATGTTGAAAGGGTTCTTTAGATTAATGTGAAATGTGTTGTAGATGGTTCTATACAGAGAAAATCACTCAATATAACCCCAAAAAGGGTTCTGCTGTAGTTCTGATGTCAAGCTTGTAATAATACGGGAAACCTTTTTGGTGCTATACAGAACCATTTTCCAGAACAGACCATTTCACCTCAAACCACCATGTAAGAGTTTGTTTAGATCTTAGAAAGGTTAGAAAGTGTGAAGAACGATGGAGTTAAAGATGCAAAAAGTGGTAAATAGTCATATTTGTTATACTGATTACATGTAAGTGACATTTTTTCTTTTCATTGTTTTAATGTTGATGCTGCTTGAATAGTCATTTTGTCAAACTTTAAATGACATTTTCTACCAATTTTGCTTTGAAACATTAGCAAAACATGCAATGAATGCAAAAAAACTGACCATTCTGAATTAAATTCTGAACACAAATGGACTTCTACGACATCGCACTAGCACAGCACTTTATGATGCCAGTCCAAAACAGGCTCATTAGATATTAGCCAGCCAAACAATTTGCCATAAAATCACTAAACAGAGGACGGCCAGCTGTAAAGGAATACAGTGGATAGATTACAGCAAACATGAGCAAACCAAAGTCACTGATAAACATTGCAAATATTGGTGAATTATTAACTAGTTGGGTTGAGGTTGGTGTCAGATTACTTCAAATGTCCTTTGGCTTCCAGCTTTGCTCTACACAAAGTGAAAATGACTCTAGAGCTGGCATTGCACGTGTCTTTATTAAGGTACTCTATGTTTTTTTCTTTCGTCTATCCTGTAGTACAATTCCCTCATTCTCAAAAGACCAGCCCTTTTTTTCCTTTACTCCGCCCTCAACACTCTCCCTCTCTCTCTCTCTTAAGGCTCCAGCAGTCCTGCTCAACTTGTTTGTCTGAACCAGGCTGTGCCCTCTCTCTCTCGGTCTTGCTCTCTAACTCTCTCTCTCTCACTCTACAGGAAGGGGAGGGATCTGTCTGCTTTCAATCAATAACTTGTGGAATTCAGAAATACAAGTAGGTCCTGTCTCCGGCTGCCCTGCTCTGCTCTGCTCTGCTCTCCAAAATCTCTCAGGCTTATTCTCTTTTGTGGACAGACATTTAAACAAGTGCTTGGACCACTTAACCATCAGTGCTTGCCTAAGGCAACCATGGCTGAGCCAATGTCTCCGGATTACTTCAGTTGCCACCTGTGTGGCAACCTCCTGAGGGACCCTGTAGCCATCCCCTGTGGCCACAGCTTCTGTATGGACTGCATCAGTGGCTACTGGAATGAGGCTGACTACACTGGCATTTACATCTGCCCGCAATGCAGGATCACCTTCACGCAGAGGCCCGTGCTCAGGCCGAATGCCACCTTGACCAAAGTGGCAGAGAAGATCAAGAAGACGGGCCTGAACCTCAACCTGCCTCCAGTGGCCTCCACGAATGGAAGCTTTGCCGGACCCTCTGATGTCCCCTGTGACTTCTGCACGGGCAAAAAGCTCAAAGCCGTCAAGTCATGCCTCAACTGCCTGGCATCGTACTGCGAGAAGCACCTGAAGCCCCACTATGAGTCGGCCACTTTCAAAAGGCACAAGTTGGTGGATGAGCTAGGCAACCTGGACAGAAAGATCTGCCCGCAGCACCAAAAGAGCCTGGAGCTCTTCTGCCGCACTGACCAGATGTGCATCTGTGCCATCTGCACCGTCAGCGAGCACAAGGGCCATGATATTGTGTCGGCTGAAGCAGAGAGGAGCGAGAAACAGGTGAGAAGACAGTGAGACTCAGAAACTGGTGTTGAGAAGTGCAGGAGTTTATTTACAATAGAAACCAATGAGGTGTGACTATGGGCTAAACTCCTTAAGCTTGTTATTCAGGCATTAACCATAAGGCTTATTATCCAGTAACCATTATGAATATCTAATCTGAAACTAATGTGGAAGTTCCCTACCATCGTGCTACCATCATAGGCAAAAACCACTGTTCTGTAAATCCAATAGTAAAAATCTACCAGTGGTTTAAATGAATGATGGTTTTAGACATTACTATAGTAGTAGTACCTTAGGGTTGTATGAGACATTGAGAATTGTACGTACAAGTGATATTCCACCAAAATCTAGAGTTTCAAACTGTAAAAGATAATGATATGTGTTGAAGAATCCTTACGCCAAATGGGCAGCAAACTATTAGCCCAGAAACATTCCTCTGAGACTTATCTCAAATTTGGGCTTATCTCTTGTTGTATAAAGCTTTGACGAAAGTCAAACCAGTTTGGTGGTATGAGAAACTTGCTAGCAGAGACAAAAAAATGATTAAAATGTAGCCACAAAATGATGAAACTAGACGTACTGGAACAAAAGTCAGAGTCGCGGCCAATAAAGCTATCACACCCAGCTCAGAACGACATAGGGAGTGTCCCTGCAGCGTGTTAGCCAAAGGTTAAGTGACTCTAAACGTGTTTTGAGTGGGCTTACTTCTGGAAAAGTTCTGGTTCCTTTGCTCGGAGAAGAATAGGCTTTATGTTGTTGGAATTGAGCGGGATGGGACAGCACAGGGATGGTCAGGGAGAGGTGTAGGGAGAGGCAGATTCCACAGAAAAAGGAATGCGAGTTTGAGGAGATCAAGCAAATGACCCACCCACCCCCCACACTATCAGAGAGTTTTTGTACTTTGACCTCCTACTAAACTTTTAAAGCCATCACCCATCTCTGAAGACACGTACCACTGGGAGACCGCAGATGACCACCTCCCAAAGAATTCCTTCCCCCCATAAACTGCTTAAATCATGTGTCATCTGCTGGTGTCTGTGGTGGACGTTCAGTATCCGTGAGAAAAGAGGAAGAGGTGTCCTTTCTGTGGAATGTACAGGTCAAGTGATAGCGGCATGTTCTACAACGTTCATATCATTGCTGTCAGAACAAAACCTTGTATCTCCGTTTTTTATATTTTTCATTTTTTGCATCATTTGAACATGCCAGCCTGACTTTACATTGCTTTGAAATTTCATGAAGAATGAACCAATAGAAATGCTCCAAAATGACCTGAATTATTATTTTTTTGCCTTGACCTCCATTCAAAGTTAAGGTTTTTTCCTTCTCCTGTAAAATTTCCATTTTGAGAAGGTTTTGTTCCCACAGCAGTGATATGAATCTGTTTTCATTATCAGACTTTGATAAAGTCTAATAATAATAATCATCTTTATTATTTCATCATCAAAGACTAGCAACCAAAGCAGAGATGGTTTGGTAACAGTAGTGTCAGAGCAGGGCCCAGCAGGTACTAACTACAAATGGTTTGTTTATTCTACTGAGACCAGAGGAACCTTATCCCACATTTAAGACCCCCCTGTTTTTCATCTCTCTCTTTTTCTCTCTCTCTTTCTCTATCACACACACACACACACACACACAGACACACCACACACTCCCTTTATTCACCCCCTTCCCAGATTCTCCACATTCCTTCAAGCTTATCTTGAAGAATGGTTCGGTGGGCTTTCGCTGAAACATTGCCCCAAAGGCCCCTCTTCATTCTCCAAGGGGCCAGGGCATGTGCACCTTGAAATGCCTCTCCACAAGGCAGGCCAGGCCAGTTTCGCATTCCTGACGTAGTTGGCATTCCCGTGCTCCCTTTTCTTCCCTCAGTCTTTGTAGATAAAGGCTCCCATATTAAGCAGGTTCTCCAAATAGTGGAGCACAAGTGTGAATTTTTCCACCTCACCCAAATTTGTCTTAGACATGGTAGAGCCATTAACTATCAACAGCATGTTTAGGAGCTGTCAGTGTGATCGACAGGTACTGACTGATAACTCATTAAAGACTTCTTTCTTTGTTGTGTCTTTGACAGAAACTTCTTGGAGTGTCTCAAGCAGAGATCAAACAGAAATGCCAGCAGAGAACCAAAGAGCTGGAGGAACTGAAGACAGCGGTGGACTCACTGAAAGTAGGCCACAACTTCATTGTATCGTTCTAGAGTGACCCTGTTGTCGAAACCAAAGGCAACAAGTGTAACATATCAGACTCAGCAGAAGAAGACCAAGGCCATTGGCTTTTTATGGTCATGAGTGACAGCGATCTGGGGGAGAACTCTTATCTCTTTAGTAACTTTATAACTCCCTAGGACAAGGGAAAACAAATAAACCTTGAGTCTCGGCCATAATTGTCCTTTTGTTTGATAAAATAGAAACAAATTGTTGTCACATGTGCCTCAAACACCTGATTCATGAACCTGAAAATCAAATAAAGACCAATAATGAACTTCCAGACCTTCAACGTAATTTTGGAGTTATAATCCTTAATTAATTTTTTGCTAAAACATTTTGCATGTTTCTTAGAGCTCAGCTCAGAGAGCCATGGCTGAGAGCAAGAAGATGTTTGACGAGATGATGACCTCTATAGAGAGGATGCGATCAGAAGTCACTAAGCTGATCAACATCAATGAGAGAGCAGCGTTCAGCCAGTCTGAGGGCCTGATGGAGCGTCTGGAGCAGGAGATTGATGAGCTCAAGAAGAAAGAAACAGGCCTGAAGCAGCTGTACAGTACTGAGGACCACATCCACTTCTTACAGGTATGACGAGATCCTTTTAATCATTTTCTTCTGATTGGTTTGTGTAAATAGATTTTTGATTTATGAATCCAGATAAGCTAGAGTGGTACCAAGTCTTGCTTCTGGAATATCCTTGAATTCATTCATTCATTCATTCATTATCACACCCGCTTAATCCTTATTAGGGTCGCGGTTAGTCCCCCACCCCCTCACTGGGCGCAGGGCAGGGCATTACACTAGTCAACTAAGCCCAGGACAGGGCGCCAATCCATCGCTGGGTGTATCCTTGAATGTCCCACATATAATGTTTTCCCTGCTCTAGCATAGCCACTTCAACTCAGGAAAGGCCAACTGGATCAGGTATGTTGGAGCAGAGAAACCACCAGGATATACAGAGCAATGTCTTGCAGCATTGGAATCATACAGGTTTATATGCTCATAGGAACCACCAGTTGTTCCACACATTTCAGTCATGTCCTGTTCAGAGAATTGAACCAGCGACCTTCTGGTGACAAGACCGGGTCCCTAACTATAATCCCTATGACTAATATCCTATTTTAGATCAACACTGTCTATTTCCTGACCAGAAACATTTGTTCTGTACCTTTTATTGTAGAATTTCAACTATCTCTGCACCCCAACTGATGACGGCTTCATCCCTAAAGTATCTCTGAACCCAGACTTCTCATTCAGCGCTGCCAGGAAAGCTGTAGCTGAGATCAAAGAGAGACTTGAGGAGCTGGGCCGAGAGGAACTGCTAAAGATTTCCAAGTCAGGTCAGTACATAGCTCAAAAACAAACAGAGTATATAGTCATAGTAAAAATCTCAGTGGCGTGTACTCACTACTAGGTAGTAGAACAGGGTTCTTCAAATCCAGGCTTGGGGCACTGTTAAACGAGATGGTTCTTCAAAAGTAAAAAAACCCCAAAGGGTTCTTTGCATGATGAAAGAGTTCTTCAGATTGATGAGGAATGTGTTGTAGATACAGAACCTTTCTGAAAATGGTACTATATTGCCTTCAAAAGAGTTTTGCTATCATTACAATGTCAAGCTTGTAATAATAGAGGAACCCTTTTTGGTGGGCTATAGAACCATTTTCTTTACTAAAGAACGCTTTAAGAACCATCTCTTTTAAGAGTGAGAGCCAAATGTTTGGTGATTTCTCTGCTCAGATAAACTCATGACTGCTAATTGCCTGGTTTAGAAAGTCACCATTTGTACTGGACAAGTGTCCAGATTTGAAGAACCCTGCTTTCCCTTGAGTGTGTTGGCTGCTTGGCAGTGATGTATCAGCAACAGTTCAAAAAGAGGCGGAGTTTGACTTCACTTGCATCGGAGGAGGCCTGTGTTAGTTTACACCCTCCTTGAGTCAGGGACATTACAAGTGATAGGAAGACTCAACGAATGGGCAGGTCAACTGACTACCAAACAGACTGGGGAGCAAATCGGGTAAAGATAAAAAAAAAAAAAACGGCTAGCTCACAATCATAATCCAAAACAGAGGTCACACCACATCGAGTCTAACATGTGCAAGAGGAGCGTACAAAGAGTCCAAGAAAACAGGCAAAGGTCAAAAATCAGAAAATCTTAACAGTAATAAATCATAAGGCACAAAAACAAAAGAGGAGGTCAAAAAACTGAAACAGGTCAAAACACGGATAAAGTAGGAACCGACTCTGTACGCACAGGAAAACTAGGGGCAATACTTCGCAAACAATGTCTATTATCAGAGAGTTTATACAGGAAGTAGAGGTGAGCGAACATGTGTAGTCACTTAGTATTCAGGAAAGGAAGATCTTCTTTGATTGGTCAATGGATTCATGTGTTCTCCTGATGGATTGTGGGAGTTCTGTGGATCATAAATGTCAAACTTTTTCTATTTTAATTAACGTAACAGTAATTTACTCAAAATATTCTATTAATTTCAGATTTTATGAGCTATAAATTATATTGATGTGTATATATGAATATGTATATAAAATATGTTTACGTTATTGAGTTCAATTATGATAAACATTTAACTTTTTGCATTTTTTTGTTGCACTACTACTTTGCAGTTCGATGCATTAAGTCTATTGCACAAGTCATGACCCTCAAGCATGGAAGTGCTTGTTCTTTAACGTTAAAGAGAATGAGGTATGCAGAGGACACACAATCTAGCCACAGGACACACATGACCACAAAGTACAAACTACAGCCAGTGCTATCATGTGATCTAGCTGAAAAAAAGTAAATAATACTTGGAAGCATGACTAGAGTGAAGTACACAATGGAAACTTCTCTGATTGGGTGAAGAAAGCAGTTTACAAATATGGCTAAGCCAGGGAAGGTGTTACATAATGAGATCTGAACTGCTGATTTGGTCATTTTCCAGACATTACTTTCTATTGTACTGCTCAAAAATCAATGATGATTGACATGCAATGCTGTTCTGATGTATTACAGTGAATGAAGTGCCTGTGTACACACTGGAGAACCGCACTGTCCGTGAGAAAAGCAGCCGAGGTGAGCGTAGTTTCAACACTTTATTCAAAGATGTGGTCATTTGTGGCCTACAACTAAGACAAGATGGCTAGTACCAACACTATGTTAACTTCTATTTCTCTTCCTGTGCCTAGTCAAAGAGGTCCACGCAGTGGACAGCGCCCCTCCCTCACAGCCCAGGAGCCGATCTGAGTTTCTGAAGTGTAAGTAGGTTATCTTATTATATCAGGGAACGCTTTCTTTAGGCTGAAAGAGTCTATTCTTTCTCAGATGACATACTATCTGGTATAGTACACAATGCTTCTTAAATTCTTGCTTGACTTGCTTTGATAATGCTCCAATGGGTACACAATAGGTTTGCATTGTATAGATATTGGTATTGTGCATTGTGAAAATTAGGCATTTAAGTTAATTGTGGGCGAGAACAACCTCTGAAGAACCTCTCAGTGGATGGAACTGATGAGCTCATTTGCAAAAACGTCAACATTTTTGTCATTTTTGAGTTTCTGACATTGTGTGAAAAGGCATGTTGGTATTTAATTGCTTGTAAATTTCATGATGACTGGACTAAAGGAAATGACCCTAAATTACATCTAAAAATGTCTGTTTCCATTGACTTCCATTAATAGCAAAATAGATTTTTTTCCTTCTCTTGTAAAGTTACAATCTTAAAGGATGTCTGTTTTTGGCTGGTTATTTGTTCAACTAGAGTTGAGTGTGTGAGCTGTTGATAATGACTGAATTCCCTGTCAATTGCAGACTTCTGTCAACTCCGACTGGACCCCAGCACAGCCTATAAAGAGCTGTACCTGTCCGAGGGTAACAGGAAGGTAACCCGAACTCGCAACCATCAGCCCTACTCAGACAATCCAGAGCGCTTTGACAGTTTCGCTCAGGTTCTGTGTCGTGAGGGCCTGTCCAATGGTCGCTATTACTGGGAAATTGAGTGGAGTGGAGAGTTCTCTGTTGGCGTGGCCTACCGGGGAATTAGCCGCAAGGGCAAAGGGTCCCTGTGCTTGCTGGGGTACAATGACAAATCCTGGAGCCTTCTCTGCTCTGACACAGGCTACTCGGCCTGGCATAACAGAGTGGACAAGGCCATCACTGGCCCACACTCTCCCAGAATTGGGGTCTACCTGGACCACAGCGTGGGGCTGTTGTCCTTCTACAGCATCGGGGAGACCATGACGTGTCTGCATCGCTTTGAAACCACATTTACCGAACCTCTGTACGCCGGATTTGGGGTTGGAACGTCGGTCAAGATCTGTCAGCTGAAATGATGATTCGACTGAGAATTTGTGGGAATGAAGAACTGAATATTTTCACGAGTGGTGTTTTTCATTTAGCTATTTTTCTATATCACTGGTTTTACAATGTTCTCTGCTATTGTTGACGTCATTACATTTTATTTTGCAGAAGAAAAACTCAAATCACTTTTTTAAAGAACTTCATTTGATTTGCAAATCTCAGCCTATTGTTTAGGCCTAAATAACAAAAATGTTGTGTTGTGCTTTTCTTGACCTATTAGTGCATCTCACAAAATATCAATATTGTGAAAAAGTTCATTTTTTGTGCAAAATTTAATTGATAAAGCTCAACTGTCATATATTTTTTTTTTGTTTACCCGATTTTCTCCCCAAATGTGTTTGGTAGTCAATTCTCACTATCACTTGTAATGTCTCTGACTCTAGGAGGGTGCAGACTAACACAGGCCTCCTCCGATGCATGTGAAGTCAAGCTCCGCCTCTTTTCAAAACTACTGCTGATACATCACCACTTGGCAGCCAATGCAATCGGAGGAAAGCGCAGGATCCCCAATTCTGATGGATCACCTGGCAGACACCTGAGCCAGCTGACATTACTTAGCAGTGCTGGGGAGAGAGTGCTGTCTTACCCACCCAGATACCAATGGCTAATTTTGCTCTTTCGGGCACTGGCTGCTGATGGCAAGCAGCATAACCTGGAATTCGAACTCGCCATCCTCAGATCTTAGATCACAGAGCCTTAATCCACTGAGCCACTAATAGTAAATAACTATTTAGACAGTATCAACATTAAAACAAAAAAAGACCTTAAAAGTCATGTTTTTTGTAAAGAAATTTTTTTAATGACCTTTTTTGAATTTTGAACTTTTTCACTTTTTATTTTTGGAGATACACTAGTAACAATATTGTTTTAAATACTAAACCTTGTATTTATCCAAACCCAGGTGCCACAATCCTATTTGTGATACAAAAGCTGCATTATTCGATGACTTCATGATATTCCAATTAAAGTTTTTATTAAATGTACAAGCTGTGTTTGTGTTTTATAAATCTGCTAATGGACTGAGGATTGGTAGAGTGGTTCAGAGTGGACACCTTAACTCATGTCCACAAACTCTTTAAGACAATTTAACATCTATATTGGCAAATCTAGACAAGCCATTTACATCTGGAGCTTTGGCTGTTGGCTGTTCTTCCAGTCAGTGCTGCATCTATGAATTTTAGGAAGGAAACATGCTCCCAGCCCCTTCCTTTAATGCTGCAGAAACTTTAGCACTGGGCCTGAGAAACCTCTAGAGTAAAAACACTTTAGCAGCTGCACCATGTGTTCTTACAAGAAGACAGCAGTGTTCAGTATCAGAGATGATGACTCTGTCTAGACCCTAACAATCTTAACGTATTTGAAGGAATTGATCATCCATCCATCCATTCATTATCCCATCCACTTAATCCTGATCAGGGTCACGGTTGGTCCCCTACTCCCTCATCTGGCATAGGGCAGGGAACCACACTATCCTAACTAAGCCCAGGACAGGGTCCCAATCCATTGCTGGGAATTGATCATTATCTGCTTATTTGAATAAGGTTTGTTTGAGCAAAGGAAGAACACAAATGAGCAGGGCTGGCCAAAGGACCAAGACTGAGAAACACATCTATAAAGCACAGAGTGTCTCATCTTGCTTCTGTATATCTACCCTTTATTTCCAATCTGACAATCCTGGCTTTATGTTTTACATCCTAAAGGGGAATTTAACTAACTTGAAGAACTTTTTATTCATCATTACAGGAAATCCACCCATCCATGCACACTAATCAGCAATTTCAACACATACACACTAGGCGGCAGTGAGCACACACACATACCCTGAGCAGTGAGCAGCCACCACCTGTGGCACCCACCGAGCAGTTGGGGGTTATGTGACTTGCTCAAGAGCACTTCAGCTGTGGATGTTAAAGAAGGGAAACCTCTGTTCATTCATTTTAAACACTTTCTATTTAATTCAGTCATTGAAACATCCTGGCTATATAGGTACTTATCAAAAAACATGCATATATTAGGAAACATATATTAGGAAAATAGTAAAATAATATATATTAATAATAATAATAATAATAATAATAATAATAATTATAATTAAAAGCTTTTTGGGTGACTTAAAATGCATGTATCTACACCAGAGTTTTCCAAAAATATGTTTAGGAACAAAAGCTAAAAAGTTCAAGTAAGTTATAGAGTTTAACATTATACATGAAAATACTGTGAATAATTTATACACACTATTATACACACACATACATACTTATATGTTGTATTTACATTTTACTTACTTAGAAAAATCTGTCAAATCCATGGAGAGGTTGAAGGAAAATTAATATAATAAGAGCAAATAGACAGATAGATCAACTAATGAGTGGACAGACAGACAGACAGACAGACAGACAGACAGATAGATAGATAGATAGATAGATAGATAGATAGATAGATAGATAGATAGATAGAATATGAATAGATAGACAGACATCAATTATACTGTGTTAGAGCAAGGAAAGTACTGTACCATCATATATGAAGTCTTATATTTTCACAGTGCGCCCTCTGTCACATACTTTGTGTATTGCAGTGCTTACAGTTCATACAGTCTAATACAGTCTGAGCTTTAAACCTTTTGTCCTAGTTCGAGGAAACTGATAAATATATAAAACTGGCAGCTAATCTTTTAAACACACACGCATATTAATATCGTGGCATGAATATACATTACTAATATAATTAATATAATATATACAAATCTGCAGTGAGAGTGTACACGGTGGCGAATCTGTGTATGTGAAACAAACGGCAGCTTCGCGCCTTGACAGCGGATGTTTATGTTGGTTGCTTCCTGTGCGTAGTGCTAATAAGGCGGTTTCATATATATGTGTCGTTAGCATGCATTTCAATTAACATGCCTGGAGAAAAAAAATAAAAAACAGACCGAATAGTCATTAAAAAATGAACTATAGTTAGCTAACATAGCTAACCTGAGCGTCTCTGTAGTACTTGGCTAGCTAGCTAACTCAGAATGTTAAAAACAAAAATACTTTTAATTGGGCCTAGCGAGGTAAGCGCTTATTGTGAAGTTTGGTTTGACATAGCTTAACTAATCGCTACAACAATACTGTAATAATGTTCTATAACCTGCATTAATGAGCTTTAATGTTAACAGTGTGGAAAGACAGTGCTGGCTAATTTTCTCTCGGATACTGTGGAGACTATTGGGTCAGATTATAGCCCCACACAAGGAGTGAGGTAAGAGTAACATTGATCTAATAAATACATGCTGTTATCAGCTCCACTGACCATATAGATGCACTTTGTAGTTCTACAATTACAGACCACCCATCTATTTATCTGTGTACTTTATTAACCTCTATTCATCCTTTTCTTGGGTGATGGTTCTCAGCACTGCAGTGACACTGATGTGGTGGTGCTGTGTTAGTGTGTGGTACACAGCAGAGTTGCCGGGGATTGTAAATATTATGGCAGCTCATTGTCTGTTAGATAAACCTGTTGTTTGTCAGAGGCAGCTCATCTGCTGCAGTTTATGATCATCCTCTAGTCCTTCATCAGTGGTCACAGTTTGCTGCTCACAACACACTGTTGAATGGATAGTTTTGTTTGGTGCACTACATCAGTGACTATATCTAAACCACTCATACATCAACACCATATCAGTGTCAGTGAGAATGATCCACCAGCCAAGTAATTCCTGCTGTCTTCACCATGGAAGAACAGGTTGGAAGGATGCTAATAAAGGGTTCAGGTGGACTATAATTGTAGTGCACCTACATGGTCAGTGGCGCTAAAATGGACAGTGAGTGTAGATAGAAGGATGAAGAACTAATGTTATAGCTGATTGAGTGCTATTACTTAATGTCTTAAGAATACTGGAGTTTGAATCACAAAATCGGGGAAGTGGTTCTAAAGATGCTCTCTGTGAGGTGGAACTGTGGGACTGTGCCGGAGATTTCAAGTGAGTGTTACTTCCGTTTTATTTTATCTACACTTTATCAAACCCTCACATAGGACTGGAGGAAGCACTAGGCTGACGTCAGGAGAGAAAACACATTGATTTTTTAAATGTATTAAATCTTAATTTGATTGACCTCTTCTAATTGTCATTAATATAGGTTTGAAGCATGCTGGCCAACTCTGATGAAGGACTCCAATGGAGTGGTCATTGTATTTAACCCAGACATTCCAAGTCATCTTAAGGAAGTAGAAACGTGGTACTCCACATTCATCTCTTCACAAGGGTTATTAACAGGACAATGCCTGCTCATAGCACACCACAAACCTGGTAGTGGAGCAGTTACATCACGCCCTCAGTTAGGTAAGAGAAGTGGACAAATCCAGGTTGTCCCATTAAGATGTTATTTAAAAATGTCAAAATACAACTCTTGATAAAATGATCCAGGGGAATCTATGCGTTTTTTTCCTTTCAGCTCCTCAGTTAAACAAACTGCCCCTCATTCATTCCAACCTAGATGAAGACCCTGAAGACATGCGGCAGGAGTTCCGCATATATATTGGAAATGTTGTGCAGACGTTGTCAGAGAATCGTGAGCGTGAAGAAATGTCAATCATATCATAATGTCTTGCCACCAAAGAATGCACACCTTCCAGAAGGCTGTTTCCACCCATTTCCAAATACATCACTATTTGCTGAAACTGGGTTTGTGGTTTATTAAGCATGTCTTGAATATCAAGCAGCATTGATTTATCCCCAAGTAACTTTTCATAACAGTGTAGAATATATCATGAAAAAAAAAAAAAATTTAATTATATGCACACATCACATATTAATGAATGCCATTCCAGAAAAGAGGTGAAAAAACATAAGTGAGCCTAAGCTGAAAATCACAAGTATATATATATTTTAAAGGCAATAAGGTGGAACATCCTTGAAAACGTGTTATAGCCAACAGAGCAAGCATTTTAATAAGTTAACCCACAGTGGATGCAAGATCTGCTCACTAATGTACAAGAGATTTCCTGAATGTAATAAGCTTAAGTGATGAACCATTGCTGTTCTGTGTGTAAAAGCAAAGACTTTAGGCAAACTTTTGTTTAATAATAGACATTTATTTAGTTCCTGGATTCCAAGAAGTTCTAACTTAATACAAAGAAGGAACAAACAAAAAGGACAGTCTGCATTTACACATCATATCCCACAATACCCCTCTTCCCAATGATCTCTCCAATGTAGAACCACATTAGAACTTCTGTGGCGACAAGACCATTCCTCAGAGCATCCTGTGAAAACAAGCATGTTGTTTAGTATATTGTAAAGAAAAATTAGCATAATGTTGAGGGACTACAGCTCTCCAATCTTTCTGCTAAGTAAGCACAACTAGGCTATTTAGTTAAGGTATGAGTTCAAGTGCTTGAATTGTGCCCTCAGACATTTCTGGACTGAATACATCTGTGGCAAAAAGTAAATAGGATTTCTGAGTAGATCAGTCTTTCAAATTAAACAATTTATTTCACTGTACAAGTGTACATCTTTTAATGTTCCCAGTGTATGCTGTTCAAATGACAATGCATAAGGCTATTACTGCGGTTGAGTCCACTCCCTTCAGTCAGTCTAGTTTGTGTTTTCATGATTAAGGTAGCAAAATAACTTAGTTGGTAAATATCCACTGAGCTGATGTAATTTGTTCTAACAACATGCAAAGCATTCTCCAAGCCTTCAAAATGTCAAATCTGTGTGTTAGAACAGAATCCTAATCGTAACTCCAGACTGATCAGAAAATTGCTGTGTAAGTCCAGCATTATCCTTCAAAAATAAAACCAGCATGTATCATGCACTGATGCTTTTGATGCTGATTGTTCCATATGTGCTCCAACTAGCTATTTACACTAAGCATTAACATTTGCACCATACACCACTCATTTTGGCAGCTAGACTGATCAAAAATGTATTGTGATGCAAAAACCACAATACATAGTGTTGATACAGCCCTAGATCAGTGTTGCCGAGTCCTGGTCATGGAGATCTCCCACCCTCTAGAGCAGGGGTAGGCAACTCCAGTCCTGGAGTGCCGGTTTCCTGCACAGTTTGGTGATCTACCTGGTCAAACACACCTGATTCAACTCAGCGGGCAATTAGCATGTTTAATTGTAGTGTCAGAGCAGTGACTTCACCAAACTGTGCAGGAAACCGGCACTCCAGGACTGGAGTTGCCTACCCCTGCTCTAGAGTTAAGCACCTGACCCAGAGAACATTGTCTCAGCGCAAAATCAAATCAAGAGTCAGGTGTTTGAGATCTGAATTCTTCAGGGTGGTAAGACCTCCAGGACCAGGCACCACTGTGCTAGAGAGGAGGACATTTTTGCCTGGAACACAAACCTAATTTTTGATCACCAGACTCACCCTGACTGTCGTCTGACCAACACGTCCAGACTGGAACGCTTTGAGAAGGTCAGAAAAACCAGCTACTGCCTTGGGGATCTCCGCTGGGGTAGGAGGCACCAGCTCAACACGGGCATAATACCAGAATGTTGATAGCCTGGGCTTTGAGTAGGAAACAGCGGCTGCAAAATAAGCAAAACAGATCATGGTTTGTTTTGCAAAGTTATGCACAGAGACGATTAAAAAAGTTTTAGAATCACAAATTTGGGTTGCTCCCATCTACTACAACCCTTGATAAAACATGCTCAGCAGGCATGATGTCAATGTCTACATTCTTGCAGCATTGATAAAACCTTGTGAATAGGTTCTGTGCCTGCTGGGTGGTCCATGTAGTACGTAGTAGTGTATAAAAATTTAAATATGAGAGTTAATCTGCGTTTAAATTTTTTGTTTGTAAACAGCGCAATATTATAATATTTTAGTAAATACTTTAGTCATCTTAGTTTATTCTCATTTTTAACTTGTTACACACCAAGCTTAGGAAACTATATTTCTTTCTATCAGGTTATGTGGATTGAATGATAAAGCTGAGTAAATCAAAATAAGCCAAACGGTCATATTCAGTACATTTCAAGTCATTTCTGTTTTAACATTGCTACTATTTCAATAGTGAATTACTCCAATTGTAATCACCTGTGAGTCTAGATTTTTAGATTAGATTCAACTTTAGTCATTACAGGATACAAGTACAAGGCAACAAATGTTTAGCATCTAACCAGAAATGCAACAAGCATTAAGTGCAGGACACAGTATATACAGAATAGTGTCAGAGGTATTGATATATCACGCGTCATGCTGCTCAGGCCAAACAGGGGTTCAGGACAGTAACTGAAGTGCCACAGAGCTGTTCAGTCTTCAGATTCACAGGTTGTATTTATATTAGGTTACGTTCACATTACCAGGCTGAAGCGACTCTCATCCGATCTTTTCTCTTAATGTGGCCCAGATCTGATCTTTTCAGGGCTGTGTGGACGTGTCAAATCCCATCTTTTCAAATCAGATGTGAGTCACTTTCATATGTGGTTCTAGATCAGATACGTATCCGATTCATAGACATGTGACTTGAATGTGAAGGTCAAATCAGATTTCATGTCTTTATGCTTGTACACATGCGCGTAGTGGGTGAGCCAGCGATGGCTTCTCTCGTTTACTCACGTCGCTATAAATAAAAAAAACAGCAAAAGCAACCAGCTGGTATTTATTCATATTCACCTTCACCTGATCATGTACAGTCCACCACCTGTTTACTGTCCTCCTCAGCAAAACACCATCACACATCAGCTACTAACACGTCTGTTTTACCAGTTTTACTAAAATCAGTTGTCTCTCAAATACAGGGTTGCCAGATCCCGCAAAACTCCTACCGAGTTTGTAACAAAGTCACACTACACAAACGGAAACTAGCCCAAAAAGTGTCTAAAGTGACACATACATTTCAATGATATTATTTAAATCCAATTCTTTCATTCAAGTTTTTATTTATTGCAAAAACCTTGCAAACCGCCAACTCTTAGGTTTTACCGGCAGCTGTTTTTTTTTTGCAAACCTGACAACCGTGCACAAATGTGAGTTTTTTTGTTGGTGGTGACGTGTATTACACGTATTAATGTGTACATATGAGCGGTTTCGTTTTCGTTCGCATTACAGACAGATACAGCTCACTTAAATTTGTGAATGTGAACCGTCAAGACTGTTAAATCCCATATGAGCAAAAAGTCGTATATGAGCAATATGGTTTGTATTGTGAACGTAGCCTTAGTTAAGTCTGTGTTCTACTGAACTGACATTAAGCTAGTTTACAGTCTGCTCTGACTCCGACACCACTGCGGCCTACAACTACTGAGCAGCGACTCATTCCGCTAAACATGAGCTATTATTTAACACATACACGTCTTAACTTACACAAATCTCTCAAACTCTTACCTCCAACCAAACCTGGCACTTTAGCCACAAATTTCTGTACCGCCTGTGCCATAACTGCTGCTCACAAAGATGTTTACCACCTCGTCTCCACACTCACGGCTCCTTCTAATGAATGTCACCTACAGCGAAGGACCCTAACAGAGAGGCGGCTGAACACATGCCTGACTCAAACTGCGCACAAGCGAAAATACACAGAAACAAGAAAATGACCTAGTGTCCACAAATGTAAAAATAATATTAAAATTAATTATTAGAATTGTCAAAAATATAAGAAATAAGATAAACTTGTTCAGTGAAGGGCATAAATTTGGCTTACTAATACGAGTTTGGTCATTTTGCTCGAGGACCCATCAGGTTCAGTCCCAAATGGACATGTAGTGCACTATGAACAGAGAAGACATGATGTCATAATCTACGTACTGCACTAGGTAGCATATAGGGAACAAGAAATATTTGAGCCAGTCCAAAGTTGTTGTTTTTTTTCTACATTGTAAATGAATACTGAAGTCATCCAGATTATGAAGGAACACATAAGGAATCATGTAGTAAACTTAAAACTAAAGTGTTAAACAAACTAAAATATTGTGACGGTTAGGAGGCCGGCGCACTACCACTGGTGGTGCCCGGATCTGCATAATCCCCAGGGGTCTGTTTGGGTTGGTTGGGGAGGGTTTTGTTCTATGTGTATTTGGGGTAATGTTTAGAGGGATAACAGAGTTCCAGTTGTAAGAGGTATTTAAATATGTGATTGCGAGTGTGCCTGTGTAGGTAGGTAGTCACCGGGGTAAAGTAGGTAAATTAGGTAGATAACTGTGTGATTGTGAGCGGAAATGGGATTCTGATTTTCTACTTTCTTTGCTGCTGATCATTTGGGCCTAATAAAGAAAACCTAAAAGAGCATGACATCTCAGCGCTTCTTTCACGCACTGTCTGATTCGTCACAATATATTTTAGATTCTTCAAAGTAGCCACACAACTGATGTCTCAAACACATTAAATGCAAGTCATGAACTCTTGACAAGGCACAGCTGTTAACTGAAAGCCATTCCAGGGGACTACCTCATAAAGCTGACTGAGAAAATGCCAAGAAAGCTGGCATCTAAACAAGAGGTGCCTACTTTGAAGAATGTAAAATATAAAACGTGTTCTGGTTTGTTTAACACTTGTTTGTTTACTAAATAATTCTGTATGTATTTCTTCATAGTTTGGATGACTTTTGTATTATTCTACAATGCAGATTTATAGCTAAATCTCAGTTGGGACAGTATGGAAAGTGGTAAATAATAAAATAAAATATAATATAATACAGGGTGGCACAGAGCCTTGGTTGTTAGTACACTCACCTCACAGTACTGAAGTCTTGGGTTTAAGTTAGGGATGACCATATCTGAGATGGCGAAAAAGAGGACACCTAACCCTGGTGGTTTGGGGGTAGGTGGTTATGGGTGCAGGGTATAATGTAAAAAAAAAAAAAGTACACTGCTTGAGGTGTGGGTAGGTACATGTGCTTTGCCGTAAACAAAGACTACTGAGGTGCAGACTGACCAATTAAATGTGTACAGAGAACACATTTTATACTGTTATCGTTCAATAACAGTAGCTCTACAGTCAGACTGTCCAATCAGAAAGTTTTAGGCTAATTCACCACTCCCCCTTCCCACTCAAGTGAACTGAACAGAGTAGGGGAGGGCGTGACTTATTTGTGAACGAAACGCTTCTCAAAATCCCGGACATTTGTGAAATTTCACCCGGACAGTTTTTTTGAGTCTCAGAAAAAGGACATGTCCGGGTAAAAGAGGACATCTGGTCACCCTAGTTAAGTCCCCATCTGGGTGGAGTTTCTATGTTCTCCCTGTGTCTGCATGGGTTTACTCCCACAGTCTCTCTGTGTGTGTGCACCCAGCAACGGATTGGCACCCTGTCCTGGGCTTGGCTAGGGTGGTGTAATCAATGATCTATATTACTGGATAGGACACACGTGACTTTTGAACGCGCTGGCAAAGAGCCTCCATGTTGTGTGGAAGCAGGGCAAGATCTGAAGGAAGCCAGCGTTTACAAACAACGAAAGGGCTGCAATGTTTTGCCTTTAACTGTTTTACTTTATCGGAATTCTATCAGCAGAGACCAGGGGTTCACATTCCACAAGTATGTATTCATTTTAAAATGATTTATTCATAATAATCTGTGAATTACAGCCACAATCTCTGACCTACAAACTTGACGTAGTTCCGTAGACATTACACTAATAGGCTTGCATCAAACCAACAACACTCATGAAGTTAGTATCACAAACATTAACTCTTACTGTAATCAAATGTAGATATGCATCAGAACTCTAAACTACTAGACTAGAGGCATTTTTATAGCGACAATGATGCCGTGTCAGTGGCTAGCCCATCAAATTGTCTTATAAGTTATAGACAACACCTTTTAAATGACTAAAAAGTAAAATTAGTAGCAGCATAAATAGAGCTTTACAATGTGTTTACTGTAACATTAAATGAACTCGGATGATAGCATTGAATATTTCTACATTTACTTTAATATGTATGAGGTCTCCGTGTTCTTTACTTTGGATTAAGAACGTCGACAGGTTGAAAAAATTGATAATTTGTGCAGAGCCATTGGTCACTAGCTAGTAGCAGGAAGGCAAGAAAACATGGCTATATTTATGTCAGTGGTCATGCGATAGCAGCATTACACAATTTAATTCTTTGTCTTCTTTGTAAATAACTTACATTTTGAAAATCGGATCATTATTAACGATTTTACAGCCATTAGAAGTCATGCAAGCAGTAAGGTCTAGAGAAAATGTCAGTTACGACTGATGCGGAAGCCGATAGTAGCCTAACATGTCATCAACCATTTTAATACTTTGATTAATGTTAAATAGCTTTTTATCCTCTTTGTAAAGAACTTTAAATTGTGAAAATCGGACAATTATTAGTGAAGTTAGTGCTATGCTTAAAGAGGTCACTGCTATTAGAGAATACTATATGAATATTTGTTAGTTTGAATGCACATATGAATGTAAACAAGTTAACACAACAGTGCAAATGCAGTCTGTGCTGTATGTATGGAAATGTTTGACTCAAGTAGCTCAAGTGCAGACAAATATATAAATCACATTTATTCAAAATATTTATTGCAACTCAAAAAAAGGCAACAGCATTTGTAATGTATACATAATGGGTAGGTTGATTATCATTTGTAACATTTTGAATCTATAATCTTGTGTCTATAACACTGATATTGCACCATAAATTAAAGAGGATTTTCCTTGAGATATGAAAGAAATTATCAATTGAAAATGTACAGTGGTGCTCAAAGTTTGCGAACCCTTTAGAATTTTCTATATTTCTGCATAAATATGACCTAAAACATCATCAGATGTTCACACAAGTCCTAAAAATAGATAAAGAGAACCCAGTTAAACAAATGAGACACAAATATTATACTTGTTCATTTATTTATTGAGGAAAATAATTCAATATGACATATTTGTGAGAGACAAAAGTATGTGAACCTCTAGGATTAGCAGTTAATTTGAAGGTGGAATTAGAGTCAGGTGTTTTAAATCAATGGGATGATAATCAGGTGTGAGTGGGCACCTGTTTTATTTAAAGAACAGGGATCTATTAAAGTCTGCACTTCACAACATGGAATTTGTGGAAGTGTATCATGGCACTAACAAAGGAGATTTCTGAGGAGCTCAGAAAAAGAGTTGTTGTTGCTCATCAGGCTGAAAAAAGTTACAAAACCATCTCTAAAGAGTTTGAACTCCACCAACAACAGTCAGACAGATTGTGTACAAATGGAGGAAATTCAGGACCATTGTTAACCTCCCCAGGAGTGGTCGACCAACAAAGATCACTCCAAGAGCAAGGTGTGTAAAGGTCAGCGAGGTCACAAAGGACCCCAGGGTAACTTCTAAGTAACTGAAGTTACTCACAGTGGCTAATATTGATGTCCATGAGTCCACCATCAGAAAAACACTGAACAACAATGGTGTGCATGACAGGGTTGTAAGGAGAAAGCCACTGCTCTCCAAAAAAGAACATTGCTGCTCATCTGCAGTTTGCTAAAGATCACATGGACAAAGCAGAAGACTATTGGAACAATATGTTGTGGACGGATGAGACCAAAATAGATCTTTTTGTTTAAATGAAAAGTGTTGTTTGGAGAAAGGAAAACACTGCATTTCAGCATAAGAACCTTATCTCATCTGTGAAACATGGTGGTGGTAGTATTATGGTTTGGGCCTGTTTTGCTGCATCTGGGCCAGGACGCCTTGCCATCATTGGTGGAACAATGAATTGTGAATTATATCAGAGAATTCTAAAGAAAATGTCAGGACATCTGTCTGTGAACTGAATCTGAAGAGAAGGTGGGTCATGTAGCAAGACAACGACCCTAAGCACACAAGTCGTTCTACCAAAGAATGTTTATCTACTTTTAGGACATGTGCGAAAATATGATGATGTTTTAGGTCATATTTATACAGAAATATATGACCTTAAGGTTTCACAAACTTTCAAGCACCACTCTCATTTGTCAGAGATGTAGAACTGTATAATACAATGTACGTAAAAAATGAATGCCATTAAAAAAGGTTTTATTTGCATATATGTCATCCCTTTAACTATGATTTGTACAATGATATTTAGATTATGTTTTCATTGCTGTGCTTCTTGATTTCTTTCAGAACCTTAAGACAATTGTTCAGAGCAGCTAGTAGAGTTGAGCACACAATACTGAGTTTTATTACTACAGAATTACTGAGGAGCTCATCTCAATCCTCTGTCTGGTCACAGTTTGGTCCAGTGATGTTAGATGATTTCTCAGAACAATACTCCCATGGATCCCAATGTTTTTCACAAATCCTCGAGAAGGGAAGTTTATTTGTCTCGGAGATCAGAGTATTGGCTGTGCAGGAGATGGGCTCTCATCCTTTACCTATATAAATAAAATATATGAAATTGCTTCTATTTTAAATAATAGGAGTGACCTACTAGCAAATCAACCTGAACTGTATGTATGTATGTGTATGTAAATGTATATTAAATATGAGATATACAATCTCATGCGTAGGTTTTATTAAAAGTCATTTAATATTGAGATATTGGGGTTTTTTTGCACACATGCTCTTTATTTACTGTATTTAACATGAGGTGTAATCTGTACACCATATGCATTGCAATGTTATGCTAAGGTTAGAGTGTTCACAGGAGATGAGCCCCTTCGTCTTTATCTTTCTCTCTTTCTCTGGGACAACGTGAAACCATGTAAATAAAACCCTATGTACGGCTTTGGATTTCAGCATGAACAACATGTCTATTTAACCAGGATAATTGGCTGGAGAAGGCAGAGGGACATTGGACGACAACCTCTCCACACGCTTTCAAAAGTGTTCTGAAAAACACTGCAATATTTTGCAACAGAATCATTTTACAAGTAAGATGGTGTCATCAGAGACTTTACTGCAAACAAGTTCACAGCATCACTACTGAAATAAATAACAAACATTTTGGGAATTAAGTGTGTAAGTTTGGGAATAAAATGTGGCTTGTGCAAAAGTTATGGCATTAAATACTGTATGTTTTATTTGTATTTTTGATTTTTTGCAATGTGTTCATTTAAGAAAATAAATACAAATATTTTCATTTGCGAGCTGTAGAGGTGAACTTGCATGTTACTTATATTCTTAGAAAACCATGGATCTCCAAACCGTATGAGAGTAGCAGTGTCCTGACAAGGAATTAAGGTGTGTGTGTGTGTACGTGTGCATACAGAATCATACCTCAGAGGTCTTTGTGATTTTTTCAACAGTGATGGGCCTCCCATTCTTTTTCATCCATTCATAACCAGGTCTGTCCACCACCAGCAAGGAAAGAGAGCTTCCTGCTTTCTTCATGGTCAAAATAACATCTTCCAAATGCTCCTCCTCCACATTCTGTCCATTCACCTCCACCACAACATCATCCTCTAGGACACCAGCACTCTCTCCTGGACCCTCTGCTGCCACCTGAACACATATACATGTATATAACATAACATATAATACGCATATACATGATGAAATAACCATTCAATGTGAAAAAATTAAAAAATACACAACATAGTGAGCTCTGAGGTCCAGGACCTGTACAACCATGTATACACGGTGTGTAGGTATGAACTGCTATAACATTAAAATCAAACTGAGGACTCAAGAAATTTGGAGGCCACTGTTGGTAGGTACCGACCACTGCGGACTGCATACCGCATAAGCCTTGGAGATGTTCAGGCCTAACTGTCTGGCAATAGCTGTTTGGTCCTGGTCAAAGTGGCTCAGGTCTGCACATATGCATACTCTTCTCCAGCATTTAAAACACTGTCTACAAGAATTTACTGTTCTCTCACCACCGTTTTTCTCTTCATCTCTGACTGCTCTTATTGTTGGGTCTGATTCCTTGGTCTTCAACTGATGGAGAAGCTCCCCTGGTCCCTCAACACCAGCTCCATAAGTACAAAAGCCCTACTTTCTACTTTCTAAGAAGACTGACGAAAGCTCACCTGCCACCAGTTCCTCACCACCTTCTACAGAGGAACCATAGAGAGCATCCTGAGCAGCTGCATCACTGTCTGGTTTGGGAATTGCACTGCATTTGACTGCTCTTCAGCATATAGTGAGTGTGGCTGAGAAAATCATTGGGGTCTCCCTCCCATCTCTCACAAACATGTACAACAAGCACTGTATCCGGAAAGCTCTACACATTGTGGAGGACACATCGTATCCATCACATTGTCTCTTCACCTGCTGCCTTCTGGTAGAAGACACTGCAGCATTCAGACCCTCACTGCTAGACTGTCCAACAGTTTCATCCCCTCAGGCTCTCAGACTCCTTAATGCACACAGTCTGACTCTCAGGGACTAAATATCACTGCACATTTGCACAGCACTTTATTTGCCTACATAATCATTGCAATATTTGCACACTGTACTATAAAACTGCTGCTATAAACTTTGTGATCTGCTGCTAAATATCACTCAGTACCACACACTGACCAACATCACATTTGTCCTTCTTCCTGTAATGTGTCTCAGTGTAGTTAGACAAGCAGTGTTTTGTAATTTTTGTATTTATTAGGGCTTGAACTTGATCAGTGTATGTGCACATACACATATATTTTATGTTGCTTTGGTAATACTTTATAATATCTGGTCATAAAAAGCTTAATAGAGAGATGAGGAGTGTGCATTATACCTGCTTTATGAATGTTCCAGGTTTGTTTTGGACGCAACCCAAATGGAAGCCGAAACCCACAGGGCCTCTCTGGAGCACACACAGTCTGAGATTGGGCTCCAGTTCCTCCTGAGCTTTAGCAGGGGTCACTGACACATTCACAGCTGCTGGCCTCTGCTCAGGCTTTTTATTCTGATCTTTACTGGAGGAATGGTCCTCAGTGAAGAGCAGAGGACACAGACCCAGCTGAGGACCAAATGTTAAAGGAGAATGATCGGAAATGAAGCTGGCAGGGCTGCATATATGACAATTCGATCTGATTATGAATCTTTAAGAAATCATTGTGATAGAGACTAGTGCAGTTTAATTGCAACCTTCACATTTATGTGTGTACAGAAATGTACTACTATGTCTCACTTCAGTGTGATTACATTAGTCAGTATCATATTCATAATAAAGTATTTAGCATGAAAAAATACATAATGAATTATTTAGTAAACAAACCAGAATATGTTTATATTTTACATTCTTCACAGTTGGCACCTCTTACTTAAACGGCAGCTTTCTTGGCATTTTCTCAGTCAGCTTTATGAGGTAGTCACCTGGAATGGCTTTCAGTTAACAGCTGTGTCTTGTCAAGAGTTCATGACTTGCATTTCTTGCCTCTTAATGTGTTTGAGACATCAGATGTACACATACTTTTGAATCTAAAACATATTTTGGTTTGTTTACATCAGATATCTGCAGTCACTGAGTGATTTTCTGTCATTTTCTCCTACCTGAGTGTAGAAGTCTTGGCCTTGTGAAGTTATAGTCGTGATAGTGACCTGTTGTCTGCTCTGTCTGAATTTACTGACTACTTCTTCATGGCTCAGACGGCCTGTAGACTCCCCGTTCACCTCCAGCAGGAGCTCCCCATCTTTAACACCTGCAAGCTCTGCAGGACTGCCTACATCCACGTCTTCTAACATGTTAACTCCACACACACAAGTACAAACATGTACATATGAATAATCATCTCTTATTCTAGTGATGGTGGTCTATGTTTAACCTGCAGAAGTCTTGAGTTAGATGTAGTTACACAATTAGACTGCATTTAATTTCAGCTTATGTCAGATACGTTTGGGCACGCACTCCCATCTGGTCTGTCATTTCTTACATCAAAATGAAAAACAAATGTAAAAGATGTTTTTTTGTCTGCCACAAGTCAGTCATTACTCCCCCCTGATTGTAATTCCATTGATTGAAAACACCTGACTCTAATTTTACCTTCAAATGAACTGCTAATCCTAGAGGTTCACATACTTTTGCCTCTCACAAATATGAAATATTGGATCATTTTCCTGAATAAATAAATGTCTAAGTATAATATTTTGGTCTCATTTGTTTAACTGGGTTCTCTTTATCTTCTTTTAGGACTTTTAGGGGTCTGATTAGACCAGGGTGTTCAAAGTGGACAGTGGGGGGGCCACCAAACAGGAAGTTTCCATTAGCATTCCAAAAAGGGATACAAGGCAGGTATTAACAGAGGTCCCAATACTTTAAATCTTATCACGTAGGGTGGAGGAGGTGGATGCAGCATCGGTCATAACAAAAGCTCTTTATTAAACAAAGGTCTTGACTAAGCACTCAAACATTGACTAGGAACAAACTGTGTCTGTGGCAACTTAACAGCAAAACAAGAATGACAATACAATGATGGATGAGGACTTAATTAAATGAATGGGCTGTGGAATTAAAAGACATTATATCTAACATTCATATTTCCTTACTTACTAATTGTACTAATTGTAAATGTATATAGAACAAAGCCTTGTCAAGGAGATCAGGAGGAAGCGGATGTAGCGTCTAAGCAGTCTATACAAGACTTTTTTTATTCACACAATTCAAAACTGAAGCTGTGAGTCAAAACAAAACTGTGGCTGTGGTATTACAAAGACATGTGAGATGAAGCTGGCAACACAGGTTGACAATACAATGATGGATGAGGGTTGTGAGACATGAGGGAACCTTTAAATCAAATGTAATCAGAGCAGGGATGAGGGGCCAGGGCTGTGCAATGACAAGACAAGCGTAGCCATTGATGAGACAGGGCATGATGTGACGAGGGCGGTGACGACAGAACGTAAACAAAGAGCACATGGACACAAGACTGAGACAGGGAGGAGGCTGTGGCAGGAGGTTTCACAAGCCTATAACTACAAGTATAACATTATTGTTCATAATAGACACGACAGAAAAATGCCATAGAGAAAACCTCCAAACATGGACATGATGCTGACTAGAGGATGACTGACTACAACTGGCTACCTGCTGTAACCTTATTTACTATAACACGTTCTACAGAGTGTCTGCTAGAATACATGTGTGCTTGGCTCTCACCTGTGCGTCCAGAGTGAGTCTTCTTCTGTATGAGAAGAAAGCCATAGCCATTAGGCCCCTGCTCCATATGCAGTCGTCTGGGCCTGTATGGCATGCTGTGAGCATCAGCCATGGAGGGCAGAATGGGCATCCGCCTCTGGGCATAACTCTTCTCACTCTCACTGTCTATTACCAGCACAATCATGTAATCACTACACTTCTTCACCTGAGGATGTACAGAAAAGGTCAAGGTCAGCAGTATTGCTTTATCTGATTGGGGGCAGCTGTGGGCTTGTGCTTACGGAACCAGGCGTGTGCCAGTTCCCTGGAACTGAAAGGATATGACAGAAGTGCCCTTGAGCAAGGCAACTAACCCCCAACTGCTGAATTCCATGGATATGACTGCATATCCTTCCAGGCATGTTTTATAATTAAGTCTGCTTTACTGAAATACAACATGTGACATACTAAATATCAAGGAGCATATGTTTTACATTGTCATATTTGGTTCTAAAATCCAATTACAAGTGCATCTACAAATTTAATTCATTTCAAAAAGATACATTTTTGATCAGTATGGCTTACAGCTCCAGAATCCAGAATCTTAAATGATTAGATTATTTTTGTTACAATTTTGAGTACATTACTATTCAAACAGTGTTAAAAAAAGGTTTGTAATATGTTACTTTACATATATTGAAAAGAAGGCATATGACAGTTTTCCTTTATTCTCATTTTTGAAGATGATTTGGAGACATTGTGGAAAAAATAAACACTGGATGTTTACTACTACAGTAGGGTTGGGGAACCTCTAGCTCTCGTAGACTGTATTTCTACACAGTTTTGGGATTTTCCTACTTAATAACACCTGATTTAATTCAGAAGGTAACTTCCAGATATAGCTGTTTTGTCAAAGCATAGAAATTGGCAAATCTGTGCTGGACTCCAGCCCTGAGATCCCCAGCCCTTTACTATTAGTTTTGGTAATGCATGTTTTTGTTAAAAGTTAAACTGTCAGCTACAACAATTCCTGCTTTGAGATTTCAGTACATAGTTTTTTTCCCCATGATGCTACTACTAATGTAGTAGTAGCCAAATCAACCCACCCAAACGCTTTGACTCTCCCAGTCACTTGTAATGTCCCTAACTCGAGAAGGGTGAATACTAGCATAAGCCTCCTGTGATGCAGGTGAAGTCAAGCTCTGCCTCTTTTCCAGCTGCTGGTGATACATCGTTGCTGGGGAGCCAACACGCTCAGAGGAAAGCGCAGCATCCCCAGCTCTGATACATCAGCTAACAGACACCTGAGCCAGCGGACATTGCATGGTACTACTAATGGGAAGGGGAGTGCCATCTACCCACCCAGAGAGAGACAATTTTGCTCTCTCAAAGAGCTAACAAGCAGCATGACCGGGATTCAAACTCACACTCCTCTGTCAGCACCTTAGTCCACTGAGCCACTCTACTCCACTCCACTGGGCCGCAAAACTTCAGTACAGTTATTGTAAATTTTAAGTGCACATACCATCTTGCTAATTGCAGAATGTGTTAGTTCACAAGCCATGGCGCCATTGATCCAGACCACTTGATCTCCTTTTTTCACTCCAGCTTTGTCTGCAGAGCCCCCACTTACTGGATTTATTGTGAACTTGCCTTTCTCGCCTACAGAGGGCACACACAGCAAAATATTTTCAGCATAAGATTAGATATTGGACTAAATATCTATTATTTGCACTAATACTATACTGTATTGTACATATACACAGTATATCGTAATGCAATGCAGATCAAAATAAATAAAAAATGACATAAAAAATAAAAATTTATACCATGAATGGTTTAGCCTGAAAGCATATCCACAGTTACATCAGATGTAGACGATCAGTCAAGGCATCCAAATTTTTCTTCTGTAATTTGCAACTGAAGCTATAATGCTAACACTGCTAACAAACACTAGTAACCAATAGTCACCCAAATAGACAAGACTTTTTTTAAATCAAAATTTCTCAAACTGCTCAAACCAGATCTAGATTGTACACATGACCTAACAGGCTAGTTAGAACACGCTATAACTTATTGTGAACAACAAAAAACGAGCAAAAACTTGCAAATATTTGCAAGTAATTTGTCTTAAAAATCAATGTGCATCCTTTAACTTTTTGTCAGGCAGTGTAGAATCTGTTTAGCCAATATTTATGCATGGCACATGGTGTAATAGGAGTGGGGGTGAGAGTGGGGCATTACGGTCATTGCACTGCTGCAAGTTACAGGTTATAAATTAATTACAGAATCATGTAATTACTGCTAACTTCTTAACAAGCCTGTATGGACATCTGTGGATTAAAAAACAGGTTGGTTCTCACCCTCCACAGGCAGAATGCTGAAGCCCAGGCCAGTGACAGGGTGTCTGGGTATGTGACAAAGGCGAGGGGGCTTCCAGTCGTCTCCCCGGTGGGCTTTAGTCAACTTCCTCAGATCTTGGCTCTGAGCCACAGCCTGCTCATACTCATCCCCAGCCAACACCAAGAGACACAGCTGTGGCCCACTCACCTGGATCCTGTGGGCCACCTGAGGTTGGGGTTTGGAATGTTGGATTAAATGGAATGATTAAACTACTGCTGGGATTGTGGCGTTCACTTAAATTTTACCATATTTTAACCCCAGTCGTCTGTATGTACTGTAGGCCCAATCTTCAGTTTGCTCATTCACATACTATCACCTAATATACCTGTTAATTTTACAGCAGTTACCAAGTAAATTAAAAAAGCTTTAATCTATACCCATAATTGGATTAGCAGTAAAAGTGTGAGCTTTAATGAGCTGTCCCTAATCCACTTATACCAGCATAACACACACTAACATGCCACCCCCACATCAGTGTCACTGCAGTGCTGAGAATGATCCAAATAATACCTGCTCTGCACGGTGTTCCTGATCATTAAAGAACAGAGTGAAATGAAGCAATAAACACAGTGAAACAGACAGACTATAGCATGGGAGTTTCTAGCCAGTTTTAGGGGTGCTTTAACAAGTCCAAGAACCTCAAAAAATAAGAGGAAAAGGTCTTTTTCTTAATTGTTTCTCTCATAAGCTGAAACTTTTTAAAAATGTAAAAAAAGATCCACATATAGTACATATAGTTGAAATAAAAAAATACAGCAATCCCCCTCCCCTGCCACTTCACAAATGGTATAACCCACTTTCTCCTACCTACCCCCCCGCCCCATCCTGAAGCCACACTTGAGTGCCAGGGTTTGCAGGCGAGTTCACTGAGTAGTTCATAAATGCTGAAGCCTTTTCCCTAAACAGTGAGTGATTTAGCTGTAGAATAGCTCACATGAACAGGCTAAAAGCAGAGCTGTGTATAGACTGCAGTGAAATGACTTATTTAGGCAGTGATTTCTGTTTTTATTTATTTATATTAAAGCAGATAATAGAGAATTTGGGAGGAAAATGATCTCAAAATGTGTTTGTGTGTCCAGCAGTTTCACGCTTGCCACCTGTGTTATAGGTTGTGTTTATCATATCCTCTGAATCTGTAAATGATCTTCATAATATTGATAACAGATTATTAGAATAAGTGTGTGATGTGAATTTGATACAGCAGCTCAGTATTCTATGAATAAATGCTATAAAATGATACTCAATTTGTCTGTCATATAAAATCATTTTTGTTTGTTATATTTGCTGATTAGTTGTCAGCACAAAGAGGGAGAGAGGAGAATAGGGGGGGTGGAAGGAGGATGAACAGCAAGAAGCAGTTGAGGAAGTTAACAGTTAATGTTATGTTTGGGAATAATTCCGGGGTGATCGATGTGAAGTCTGAGGGGCTGTTAGTCTCATTGGGTGCTAATGCTCTGTTCCTAGAATTGTCCATGGACTACAGCCTGGAATTATAGAACCACATTATGAGTGTAGAAGCATAGTTTTAATGTTATGACTGATCATGTGTTAGGAATTTTGTAATAAGCCATGCTGCATCAGCATTCATGAAGGCCACATCCATAAGTGCATACTAAGATACTTAACAATACATACAACTGCATATAGTCTCACCTCCATGTGCCCCATGTCATCAACAAACAGCTCATTGACCTCCAGAAGGCGGTCCCCGTCCTTCAGGCCAGCGCGCTCAGCCACTCCCCACGCTTCCACATGCCTGATCACATGTCCCGGGCACTCCCTCTCTATACGCAAGTGGAAGCCGAAATACTCCCCTTCCTCCCTCTTCAGCACACACAACCGAGGTGAGAGACTAGGCACCTTCTCTAAAGATTAAAAATAATACTTAAACAGCAAACTACAGGATACATTTATACACTGCTCAAAAAATAAAGGGAACACTTGAACAACACAATGTAACTCCAAGTCAACCACACTTCTGTGAATCCAACCTGTCCAGTTAGGAAGCAACACTGATTGTGAATCAATTTTACCTGCTGTTGTGCAAATGGAACAGACAACATGTAGAAAGGAGGCAATTAGGAAGACAACCCCTATAAA
>BRDA01004287.1:78611-91594 GCA_036984385.1 Crenuchus spilurus | reverse complement strand
GATCATTTTTATGTTATTTTGTTCTTAACACATTCTACTATGTAATAAATAAAGATTTTCAACTGGAATATTTTATTCATTGAGATCTAGGATGTTATTTTAGTGTCCCCTTTATTTTTTTTAGCAGTGTAATTATACATGTACATATTGTCCTGAATATTTCCAGCCAGTATTTACATCAGTGAAGTTATAAGTGAGACTCTGAGTGAGGTTAAGAGTTAAAGGTTATACAGTGGGTACGGAAAGTTTACACACCCCTTGAACTTTTTCACATTTTGTCACCTTACAATCACAAACTTAAATGTATTTCATTGAAATTTTAAGTAATAGACCAACACAACGTACCACATCATTGTGAAGTGGAATGAAAATGATACATGGTTTTCAAAATTTTAATTAAAAATGTGACAAATGTTCAAGGGGTCTGAATACTTTCTGTACCCACTGTAAGTTATAGGTTATAAGTGGTCTGCTGGGAGCACTGTGGGTTGTAAACTCTAACCATAGCAGGATGGAAGGACCTGTGATAAGGTTCCTTCACACACTTTGGGTGAAGCAGCTGGTCACTGAAGGAGCTGCTCAGGTGCTGTCAGACTCATGCATGGGGTGAGAGACATTCTCCAACACAGATGTTAGCTGGTTAACATCCTCCTTTCTCTAGGGGACGTCCCAGGACAGAGTGGGCCTTCTGAATCAGTTTGTCTAATTTCCTCCTGTCTGTGACAGAGATCCTGCTGCCCCAGCAGATCACTCCATAAAAGATGGCTGATGCCAGTACTGCAGGGGTGGGCAACTCCAGTCCTGGGGGGCCGGTGTCCAGCAGAGTTTGGTGGTGATTGTGCTTTGACAATAAAATTAAACCTGCTAATTGCCTGCTGAGCTGAATCAGGTGTGTTTGATCAGGTAGATCACCAAACTGTGTAGGAATCCAGCTCTCCAGGACTGGAGTTGCCCACCTCTGCAGTACTGCATCATAAAAGGTCCTTTTAGAGTAAAGTCTGTGAGTAGAGTCTGCTCTGACCTTTTCTGTAAAGTGCAGTAGTGAGTAGAGTAAGCAGAGAGTCAAAAAACAACTTTAATCAATGAGCTGAGGTTTGGTCTAACAGATTATAGATTAAACTTTTGCCAGTGATTGCGCACAACAGAATTTAATTTTTTAAATATAATTTTTGCCAATTGTCTCTTTTTCCCAATGTGGTAGTCGCCAATTAACCCAACCCATTAGTGGCTCTCCCCATCATTTTGCACTGTCCCTGACTTTAAGAGGGTGAAGACATGCACATGCCTCCTCTGTTGCATGATACAGTCACCGCCTCTTTTCGAACTACCCCTTTATACACCATCCCTGGGGCACCAACGTGCTCGGAGGAAAGCGCAGGGTCTCTAGTATTGAATGGACCAATCATTAGACGCCTGAGCCAGCAGACATTGCAATGTGAGAATGATAGGGAGAGTGAGAGCGCCATCTACCCGCCCAGAGAGAGCACTGCTCCGGCTGTTGATGGCAAACAGCATGACTGGGATTTGAACTCATGATCCTCTGGTAATAGTGTCAGCGTCTGACCCTGCACAACAGAATTTAACCTCCACATTTAACCCATCTATGCAGTGAAACACACACACATCAACACCCTAGGCTGTGAGAACATGTGCCCAAAGCGGTGTGCAGCACTATCCACAGCGCCCTGAGAGCAGTTGGGGGTTAGGTGACTTGCTCAAGGGCACTTCAGTCATGACCTGCCTGGGGATCATTACACTGTCATGAGAAAAATTAAGTACACCCTCTTTGAGGGCTATGGTTTTATGCATCAATTTTTGCCCACTCATTTATAAAACTGCATCAGTTCATTAAAGTTTTGGGGGATTGGTCTATGTACAGCTCTCCTACATAGAATTTCAGTTGGGTTGAGGTCTAGACTTTGAACCATTGGAACACCATGCTTCTTTTTTTAATCATTTAGTTGTAGGTTTGATGGTGTGCTTAGGATCATTATCCTGTTCCATGACCCAATGTCAGCCAAGCGTCAGCTGTCAGATAGGTTGCCTCACATTAGACTGTAGAATACTTTGGTATACAGAGGTCAAATCAATGATTGGAAGATGCTCAGGCCCTGTGGCTGTAAAACAAACCCAAATCACCCCTCCACCATCATGCTTGATAGTTGGTACAAAGTGTTTGTGCAGACATGTGGTTTGATTTTTGACAATCATGGACCATGAGAATAGTTAAAATGGTAGCCCATAGAATTTGAGATGTAGCTCATGGGCTTTTTCCACTTTCACTGAACTTGGAGTTACATCCATTCAGTACAAATGCTTAGTGTGGCCCCATCCTCAGCCTCCCTCTCCCACTTAAGTCGTCGTCCACCACCCCATCGACGTTTGGGACCCCATGTGCAGTACGTGATCCACGATAGCGGATGGCCGGCCCTGCATCCATTCCTGGAAAGATTAGCATCCGTCTTCAGCGTTTTCCACTTGTTCAAAATATTTCTCCCTTTTGAATGACAAACTTCAAATTGTGTGGAAATAGGCTTGTAAACCTTCCCAGATGGATGGGATTCAACAGTGTTTTCTGCCTCATTAGTATTGTGTTGCTTTTACAGTGGTGATCACATTTGTTGAAGATCAGTTAATCAGATTAGCATCACCTGGCTACACTTGTATAGTTTCTGCTTTTTGACCTATTTTTTATTAAATAAATGTAGACGGTGTTATTTCTCGTGTTTTTGTTCACGTGAGTTTCTATTTACCCAACATTACCAAGGAAGGACGAGATGTTTATGAGGTCCTGATACGTAACCATAGAACCATACTGAATTCAAGGAGGGTGTATTCATTTTTCACTGATGACTTTTTTTAAATGGCAGAATAGTTTTTTTATTTGCATGTAGTGAGGTTTTCAACACATCTGTATACATTCTGATTTTGACAGTTGCCCCAAATTAAATTTTTCAGGCAGATTTCGCAAATAATCTTAACCAATCTATACCACAAATTCATAGCATTCACACTAATTTGGCAGCCCGTAAGTTCACTTTTAACTTTATTAAATGAGTTCAGCTCATACAGACAAACAGATTCTCTCCATCCATCTCTCATTCTAACATTCAAGGGACACGTCAACCTGGGCCAGAATGCTGGGGAACAATTTGGAGGGATTCATTGCAAGATAAAGAACAAAATGAAAGCAAAAGGACTTTGAACACCAAAATCAGAGTCTGCAAACTGCATATCTGTACACACCTTGAGAAAATAAATAAACTGCAAGTCATGTTTTCAGACACTTAAGATCAATACAGACAAATCTGTTATGCACCAAGTATTGAGAATGATCGAGAATCAGGCCACTCCTATAGATTTGGATGCAATTGACAAGTTTTAGAGGTAAAAACTGACTCTCGATCAGAGGCATTTCTCCAGACATTTGATACATACAACCACTAATTTTTGATTAAGAGGAAGTCTTAAATAATCTCAGAACATATATGAGAGAATGCCAAGGAGCAGATTTCAAAGATGCGGAAGAAAGCAACGCAAATCTATGATCCACTGTCTCCTTCATAATTCAAAGTCGATCAGTTACACCTTTCCAGTCTGGTGTAAGCATTTCAAGCAGCCAACTTCGTTTGAAAGGTTGTTCCCTTCACAACATAAACAACATGTTTCAGAGTACACCTCAGTGTCCTTATGACCAAATGCACATCTTTGAAGACAAGACAAAAAAAAACTAGTTCACAGGAAACAGGTCTGTTGGACATGTACCTTGAAGCGACAAGTTAGACATGTAATACACGTTACATCGTTGTCTAGAACGATTCATTCTTCAGATGGTTTCTCCATTAGAACTCCATGTGTGCCAACTCGAGTACAGTACATGTTAAAACAGGATTACACTGCACACAGTGATGAAAAAAAACATCAAATGTGAGCAAACTGCTCAGAGGAAAGCAATAAATAAAAGTTACCAAGTAAAAAAAAAAGATGGAGAAAATGATAGAGAGGAGGGAAAGAAAGACAGACACTGACGTTGGGGGAACGTTGTACAATTTCAATATTTACATAAAAATGCTTGAAAACAATATATTTACACAAGAACGGGTAGAGCCAACATCGTTCAAGCCATACCCACTCCACAACATGAGGGATAAAAAACTAAAATAAAACAAGATTATTATGAGAGCTTCACAGATCATTGGTACAGAGATGAGATGGAAGATGGAACTCTTTTGGGACAGGAAGGAAATGGCTTCATCAGCAAAGTCAGAGATATGTTTCTTGAGTAAGACATCTCTTAAGGAGGGAAAAACAGTCAGGTGGATATCATAGGCTTACTATTATCCTGTTAATGACTAGTTCTGATACTGAAGACATCTGACCATATCTGATTCTAATCACAGATGAGGTCACACCATATATTCTTCTGCAGAACTCTACTATTGCTGTGCTGCTGCTGCTGGGATGATACATATAGTCCTTCAAGTCTAGAAGAAATGTTATTTACATCATAAAATGTTAAGGACAGTGCAAAAAACTAATCAACCAAGTGGAACTAAAGCATAAGAATCAGAGTAGCTTGTTAGTTAAAAATGAAATGGATCATTTTCGTGGATCTAGACAGCACATTCCAGGGACATTTCTTAAACTGCTGTGTTTGGGATTAGTCTTTTGAGTCCTTCCCACTCCCAGTCTCAAGTTTCTATAGAAACTGACTGCTACAGTTATGCCTCATACTAGACTGATATTCCCAATGTGTTCACTTTACATTAATGTAAAAAAAAAAAAAAAACATGCCTCTTACTCCCAATGCCATACCTTTCAGCAAGCTCACAGCTCTGTCCAGTTCCAGTTTAAAAGTATATACATGAAGAAGAAAAAGATGATACAAACTGTAAAATGTCTTAAAGTATAATTTAATAATAGTAAAAAAGAGACACATTGCCTTTTCATCCTTTTCATTGTCTTTAAAACCAAAACAGTAAGCAACTTGAGCTTCTTGAAAATCCACAGAGAGAGAGAGGTTGTAGGCATTTTCAGGATGAAGCAGGAGGAAATCCTACTCTCTCCTTCCTTAATCAATAAGCATTCAAATAAATTAAGATCTATTTAAAAAAATAAAAAAAGAGATTATTAGACAGAGGACCTGCCCCTCCTGCCACTTGAACAAATTATTTTAAACCCCTGTAACAATGGATGTGACTGTTAAAAACGGCCATAACGTGGTTATGGAGGCCGTTAACAGACACTGCTGCTCAGGACACTCGCTCAAAAACTTCCATATTAACAAGAGTAAGTTTTAGAAAGAAAAATGGTGTGCATGTGTATGCAGCTTAGACAACTGGATCAGTAGTAGTTGTAGACCTCCCTGACCATTACCATTGTTAAAATAGTACATAACTGTCAGTCACTGAAGACACTGAAATGTAAGAGGAAAAACCTGAATGACTAAGTGAGTGAATGAGCGTTTACTTTTCTTTTTTCTTTTTTTAAGTTCAGAACTAACAGGGAGAGGAATCATGTATGAGGTAAGTGTGCATGAGTGTGTACTGAGGAGATGGCTCCGATACTTTGATGTTTGCTTGATTGAGAGGGTGCTTCAGGTGCTGTTGGTCATAGTTGAATTGGGCTGTACAGAACCATCTGTGCCATCTGAGAGAGAGAGAGAGAATTAAAAAGAGTACATGTAGAAAACATGAGGTCAGTAAATCAACTACATAAAGAAGAAAACATCACACAGTGTTGGTGGCTCCTACAGTATAACCACAGCCACTCTCACAGGCGAACAAACAGGATGGTGAACGGCATCATTACCGTGTGAAGAGGACGTGTTCTGAGCACGGGCATGAGGTGGAATGAGGGTGGAGTTTAGTTGAGGTTGAATAGACAGCTCTGTAACAACAGAAAATAAGAAACAGATAATGAAGAAGGGAAAAAAAATTCACACATTAATGGAAACCTAAATCTCTGAAACTTAAACTACAGTCACAAATGGAGACAAGTTGGAAACTAATGTGGTAGGGCTGCTCAAAAAATAATAAAATTTAAAAAGGAGTATTAATGTCAAGTCACTTACAAATAATTGAATAATTAGCTCAAAAGTGGCCTTTACAAACGACACAAAATAGAAAAAAATAGTTTCTGCACCGACTTTAAATTTCAAGAACATTTTAGAAAGTCTTGGAATGTTCTGACAAACTGATTTACTGTTCTCTTATGCCGGGTCCACACTACTGAACAACTTTACAATTTGCCTCACCTGACAAATGCAAAATAACTAATGATTTCACAATTATCTTGATAAATACAAAATTATCCATTTCATAATGTAGCAGTTTGCAAGAAACTCGTGAGGTTTTTAGAATCGAGCAAGTGGTTGAGACTCTTGTTAGTGAGCATGGTTTCATTCCAAGTAGATTGTGATGACATCAATGACTATTACTGAACAGGGGCAAAAAATAGATGTCTTCAAAATCAGCTTTTTCAACTCATGTATTGTGCCAGGCATCAGAGTTAATTTACCAATGCAAAAAAATGTAATTTTGTATGTGTGTATCAAAATACCTGCCCCTAAACCTACCCTAAACAATACCTAAAAATAAGTAGTGATAACGGTTTTCACCTCATTTTAACTGGCCGATTTTGAAACTACACATGCTGTCTGAATAGAAAAATGAGTTAATATTTGTCATACAGTGACATGATTTGCCAAAAACAAAACCACCCAACACTGTCTTGGGTCACTCTCATACAGCTCTGAGCCATTGAAGCATAGTCCCCGCAAGACCTCTGTGTCCTGTGCTATCTAATACCAAGACATTAGTCTCTCTTAAGTCCTGTAAGTTGTGCAGTGGAACCACCACAGATCAGATTTGTTTGTTAAGCACGTTACAAATGCTTGATTGGCGTGAGATCTGGGGAATTTGGAGGCCAAGTTAACACTCAGAATTGTCAAGTTCCACAAACCAATCCATGAAGTATTTTACAGTGTGACGGGTAACGACCCGGCCCCGGATAAAGCGGTTGATAATGGATAGATGGATGGATGGATGGACGGGTAACATTATCCTGCCGAAAGAGGCCAATGACAATCGGGAATACAACTGTCGACGAAGGAGTGTACTTCCCCAAGAATGCCAGGACCCAAGGATTCCCAGTAGAACACTGTCTTAGAGCATCATACTGCTTCTGCCAGATTGCCTTCTTCTCATAGTGAATTTAGTTGCTACCTTTTCACCAGGTAAGCCACACACACACGTCTTTTCACATAATGTAAAATTAAATTAATCACTCCAAGCCACCTCATGTCATTGCCGCATGGTCCTAGTCTAGTTCCTCATACATTTATCTAAATGTCCTTTTACTGGAACAACTATTTATTTGTCTTTGCAAATGTAAATGTTAATAGACAAGAAAATAGTTTGTTACTTTGTACAAATGGAAGAATTTTTTTAAGAAATAAAACTTATCTGAAAAAGGAACCCAATAGGTTGTTCATTATTAAGTGAAATGTCTTGTTCTCTTAAAACTAAGCAGAAATATGTTTTACCTGAATACTCAATTAATGAAAGGAGCTTTTCAGTAGAATACTTGATTAGTAAAATATTTGATGGCTGCAGCCATAATACAGGGGTCCTACAGCTTAAGGCAAGTTCAACTTAAATTATAAGACTTTAATGCCACTTGAAATTAAATCTAACACCAACTTCACAATAATCCACCACATCAATTACACTGGGTTAGCAACAATTTTACCTAAATGTTTATTTTAACAAAACATGACAGGGGTGTTTATATTTCTAATAATAATATTAATTGATAATTGATGTGAAAGCTACTTTAAATGGATTTAAACATCCTAATTTACAAAAATAGACATTTCAAGAAAAAGTAAAGAAAGGAGGGGTCAGAAATGTTACTAACTGAAATTTGTTTCGGTTCCTAGATGCAGTCAAACGACCGGTGCAAGGCTCTAGGTACAAGTACAGCCTAGTGTTAAAATCATTATAAACAAATGACTTCACTATGTCCCAAAATAAGTCTTGTAATATTTGTGGAATATATGTCTGTATTTTAAGTTGATTTCACATCATTTAATAACATGAGAGTTATTTGATTATTTTTGTAATTGTACACAAAAAAATGTTAGAAAAATTACAGAAGACCATAATATGTGAATATGTATGAAGATACATGTACGTCACATTATTACTAATATTTAATTTAATAAAAACAATACAAAATCATGACAATGGTTAAAATTAAATGTTAGCCACAAACACTTTTCATTTTTTCTACCGACTGCGAGATGGTCCCCAACACCGCATCATGTAGCCGGTAATTGTGAGACAGTTCCTAACACTGCAGCATGTAGTCAGAGAGAACACAAGGCTAAGCTCCTGCGTCACCTATCATAAGTAAATTTTAATAAATGTTGTGGTTGTAGTTTGTTGTCTACTATTTCACCTCAAAACTAACTGTGCTGGTGAATTTTGTTAACTGGTGAGAAAAAGCAGAATTATGAATATCACACGAGTGACTAATATTAAACTAACTTTACTGCATTTTGTGTTTCACACTGCAAATGTGTGACTCCACTGCCTTGATTGTGCAAGTTTGACAAATTTCTTATAAAAACCACACCACACCTCATACTTACAGCCTGGTACCAGTTTCAGTCCTGCAGAAAAATCTTGGTTGGACAGCCATTTTTCATTGAATTTATACTCTCGTGTGGTGCAGTGTAAAGTAACTGCTACATAAATTACATGAATCTGCTGAGAGTTCCAGCCACAAGTACATCACACTTTTATTGGTCCCACTATCATTACTTTGAGACTTAAGCTGTAAATAATTTTTTTTAAAAAAACATACGTTACCATTTTTTTTTTTTTTTTTTTAGATTTGACACTAATTACAACCATAAACCCCTAATTACAACATTTTAATACCAATTAAGGCCTTATTTTTAGATTTATTATTTTATTGCATTTTAAGACTTTTTAAGGTTCCTGTAATATTTACCGGATTTAACAGATTTTCAGATATGCAAAGAACAATGCTGCCAAATTAAAATTAGTCTTCCAGATTTTCCAAATTTAGTAGCTCACACAATTTTAGATCTATTCATACAAACATTTACACACTCATATACCAAAGGGCCCCAAAAACTCTTGCCAAATTTAATGCATCTCAGCCTTTTGGGGGCACTAACAGCTAAAAAACTGCAATTCATGCAAATTAGTCATATGAAGTTCAAACTTCACAATCTCATTATTATACAGTGTATCACAAAAGTGAGTATACCCCTCACATTTCTGCAGATATTTAGTATATCTATAAATGGGACAACACTGACAAAATGACACTTTGACACAATGAAAAGTAGCCTGTGTGCAGCTTATATAACAGTGAAAATTTATTCTTCCCTCAAAATAACTAAATATACAGCAATTAATGTCTAAACCACCGGCAACAAAAGTGAGTACACCTCTTAGTGAAAGTTCCTGAAGTGTCAATATTTTGTGGGGCCACATTATTTTCCAGAACTGCCTTAACTCTCCTGGGCATGGAGTTTACCAGAGCTTCACAGGTTGCCACTGGAATGCTTTTCCACTCCTCCATGACGACATCACAGAGCTGGTGGATATTCGAGACTTTGTGCTCCTCCACCTTCCACTTGAGGATGCCCCAAAAATGTTCTATTGGGTTTAGGTCTGGAGACATGCTTGGCCAGTCCATCACCTTTACCCTCAGCCTCTTCAATAAAGCAGTGGTCATCTTAGAGGTGTGTTTGGGGTCATTATCATGCTAGAACACTGCCCTGCGACCCAGTTTCCGGAGGGAGGGGATCATGCTCTGCTTTATTATTTCACAGTACATATTGGAGTTCATGTGTCCCTCAATACAAATGTAACTCCCCAACACCTGCTGCACTCATGCAACCACAGACCATAGCATTCCCACCACCATGCTTGACTGGAGGCATGACACACTTATCTTTGTACTCCTCACCTGATTGCCGCCACACATGCTTGAGACCATCTGAACCAAACAAATTAATCTTGGTCTCATCAGACCATAGGACATGGTTCCAGTAATCCATGTTGACATGTCTTCAGCAAACTGTGTGCAGGCTTTCTTGTGTACAGACTTCAGAAGAGGCTTCCTTCTGGGGTGACAGACATGCAGACCAATTTGATGTAGTGTATGTATGGTCTGAGCACTGACAGGCTGACCCTGCTCTTTTAAAATGCTGGATGATCTTGGCCACTGTGCTGCAGCTCAGTTTCAGGGTGTTGGCAATCTTCTTGTAGCTTTGGCCATCTTCATGTAGCGCAACAATTGGTCTTTTAAGATCCTCAGAGAGTTCTTAGCCATGAGGTGCCATGTTGAAACTTTCAGTGACCAGTATGAATGAGTGTGAGAGCTGTACTACAAAATTGAACACACCGGCTCCCTATGCACTCCTGAGACCTAGTAACACTAACGAGTCATTGACATTTTGGAGGGAAAATTACAAGCAGTGCTCAATCTGGACATTTAGGGGTGTAGTCTCTTAGGGGTGTACTCACTTTTGTTGCCAGTGGTTTAGACATTAATGGCTGTATATTGAGTTATTTTGAGGGAAGAATAAATTTACACTGTTATATAAGCTGCACACAGACTACTTTTCATTGTGTCAAAGTGTCATTTTGTCAGTGTTGTCCCATGAAAAGATATACTTAAATATCTGCAGAAATGTGAGGGGTGTACTCACGTTTGTGATACACTGTATATATGTAATCTGCAAGGTGTAACAGTGGTGTCAGCTGGACAATACAACTGCAGATAAATTGTAATGAGGAAATCTCTTGTATAAAATAATGTTTTAAATGCAGTGGGCAGAACTGTAATTAAAATACAATAAAAATGTTGCCATTCTAGGTTTCATCATATAGATGTCAGAAACATGCAAGTCAATAATGACTTTCTCACAAAAGTGTGTGCATTACGCAGTGAGTTCATTGTAGTGCTGGGCAATAAAACAATATCGATTTTTTTTCAAGATAAGTTTTCCCTCGATGACAATGATAATAGATAATTATAGAACAATAGAATTCGATAAGCATTAACATTCGTTTCCATTTTGCGTCTAAGCAGCTTGACAGGGAGTTCTGACATGTAATACTGTTGCTTGATAGCTCCTCCTCACCAGCACCGCCAAACTGTTGTGTTTAAGACAAGCTGTGATTGGCTGGGCGAGAAAGCGCGAGGTCACTGTGTGCTCGTCTGTTTGTGTGAGTAGAAGAAGAAGGAGGGGGGCTCGTTGTGTGTATGTGTCAGCCAAAGTGCTAGCTAGCATTAGCATATTAGCTTGGATCTCCAGCTTGTTATTTTGAAGTGGCTGCAGCCGACACCAATCACTAAGTTTCAACAATAAAGCAACGACTGTAAACGTCTTTCTTGTCCAACCTTTCAATGCATCCAGTTGGATGCTACAATACTATGTTCTCGCAGTAAACATCTTAATATTTTAAACAGTAACATTTCATGTATTTAGTTTGATGTTTTTAGAAAGATGTTTAAAACTATGACAGTGTTAGAAAATGTTATATCGTGATAATTATCGAGATTGATCAATATAGAAAAACGTATCGTGATAAAATTTTTGGCCATATCGCCCAGCTCTAGTTCATTGTACTGAATTATAAGGAAATGTTTCAAGTTGTTGTATTATTCTTAATGTCATTTTCAGGTACCAGGTTATCCGGTACACATACTTTATCAGTCGTCACAGGATGATGTTGGCTAAATATTTTTGGCTGGTGTATTATTCTCAGTCCAGCAGAATCACTGAGCTGCTTCTGTTTGATCAAATATTACCAGAAGCGAAGAGAGTCGCTCATTTGTTAATACTGGCAGTGGTGCTGTGCTGGTTTAACCAACTTATAGTGCATTCTGTGATCAAAAGACCTCTGAGCCTATAGACCAGCAGCTGTTACTGACGCACAAAAACCCACTAGATTATGTTTCTTGCATAATGAAAGTAGTTCCACTCTCAATCAACTGTGTCATTTATTTTTTGATGTGTATTAGTGAAAAGAAATGCATTGTCCTGTCAGATGTAGAAATGAATAAGTACATTAAAAACAAATGACAAATCAGACTTGGCAGTTACGCTTAATACAGACACATTAGTCCACTTTGGACAAACACTCAGACCCTGTGAATTGCCACTTGAGAATATATTTATACTTTTTATTTGGTTTATCCTAACAGACCTCTGAACTTTTATGGGAATGCATCAGCATGGGGATGCTTTTTTATAGCACCTTTTCAAAAAACAGCATTAAATATGAAGTTCAAAGAAAGCGTACTTTTGCAAAAGTTAACTTTAATAAAGTACTTAACAATTACCATAGCTGCACAACCCCTATATGGAACAATGTGTATTTTGACTCCTTTCCTTCATAGCAAATATTTTTTTCAGCAATTTGTACAATATAACTTGTGAGAAATCAAACCAGACAGGCTACATTTCATCCAAAATGCACATTGTTGAGCCTTGGATACCCATGACCCTACCAGCAGTTCGCTGAATGTTTTTCCTCGGACTACTTAAAATAAGATAATTCTTTATTAAGTCCTTTCCATGGGAAAATTTACAAAGGTGGGTTTTAACCACTGAATACTGGGAACACCCCATAACAATTTGGTTCAAAATCAGTCATATAATTAATAGAATGGACAGCGAACTCTCATTTTTATGTTTACAAGTAAGTTCCAACAGCTCTGCTGTGTCTGATCCACTTGTAACAGTGGAACACTAATGCAAGACAGACTAACACCACCACCACGTTAGTGTTACTGAGAAAATGTTTTATAGAAATAACACTTTTTTTCTGTAATGATCTGGACCAATGAAGAAAACTGAAAAGCGGTTATCAAAGTGAGCACAGAAACAGATGGACAGTGAATGGAACAGTAATTCCATTCAAAAAGTG
>BRDA01004287.1:66916-78511 GCA_036984385.1 Crenuchus spilurus | reverse complement strand
AATGTCTGATACTGATTATGTAAAGCTGCTTTGTGACAATGTCCATTGTAAAAAGCGCTATATAAATAAATTTTGATTGATTGATTGATTTACATGCATTTAATAATTTGATCATAATCAGATGCCTTCAGTTACCTTCCTGTGGTCATGTAAACATATTGCAATTTCTTAGATCAGATTAAAGCCTACAATCTGATTTAAAAATCCAATAAAGAGAGCTGTATTTTAGCTTAGTAATCAGATTTCTCAGTGCATACCTGTACTCTTATTTGAATCACTATTTTCAGTCTAAGCATGTGCAAAAAAAAAGTGCTGTCCTGGTAACATCAAGCACAGTTTAAAGCAGTGAGATGGCAACAGAACACTTGATATGCTGAAACCCTACATGGTTGAAAAAATGAAAAATTTAAATATTACTCATCTAGACGGTAGAAAGCCATGAAGACATGTGAAGAAGCCCAGAGATTAAACTGATGTTTCAAAATAAAAAAATGAAAGCTGATCTGATGTCCAAGTGCATCTGAACACATTGAATGGATTTTCAGACATATGTAAACACTCATTGTCAACATTACTGATAAGGCTGAATAATTGTTTCAGGCCTACTAACCAGTTGTGGTGAAGTTAAAGAGCTGGGGGAGCTCCCGACCACTGGGCAGGCGTGTACTGGGCTGGCGCAGTTCATCAAAGAAGGCGTGGGCACAAGCTTGTAGTGGAGAGAGGCGAGTCACTGGCGTGTACTCCAGAAGCCGAGAGCACAGTGCGATTGCCTCAGGAGGGGTCCGTGGCTTGAAGACCTAAAGAGAAATAGAAAGATGAAGGGGAAAAAACCCACAGAATTGGAAGAATTAAGACATGAGTGTGTTTAATCAAAAACCACTTGTAAGACATCTGGATATTCTGAATCCCTTACCTTTGTCCAAGGGTGAGCTTTGATCTGTGGAAATTTGAACTCTGTGTAGTTAGGATTCATTTCTCGAATTTGTTCCCTTGTCGGAGTGCCCAGCACCTGAGAAATGATGCACATTTCAACCCTTTATTGTCAATTTTTTAAAATGCATATATGTTTACCTTCACCCTTTAAGGGTCTGTTCAGTCATTTGACATATATTAGTTTGCTGAAAACTGCACTGTATCCATGTATGCATGTCTAAATACATTTGGTGGATATAAAAAGTTTATACACCTCTGTAAAAAAATGCCAGGTGAATCAGACCAACACTAATAATTTCAGCTTAATTTTAACCATTAATTTGACCCATAGTCTGTACAATTCCATTAAAAAACAAACTGAAATCATTTGGGGGCGGCACCACAAAAATAAAAGAATATGGTTGCATAAGTGTGAACATCCTCTTATAATTGTGGATGTGGTTGTCTTCAGAATTACCAATCACATCTAAACTCCTGTCAAATTGTAGTCAGTAGACAGCTGTAGACATTTATTCTGATTAACCTCAGTTGTCAGGATGTCAAAGTTGCAGGATTTTCCTGACATTTTCTTAGCTGCATTTTACAACTATTTTTAAGAGCTTAACAACAGTAAAAACATGATGGTAACAACAGTAACATTTCCAAGAACTGGACATCTCTCAGAAATTGATGAAAAGACAAGAAGAAAAGCTGCCAAGAGGCCTACCGCAACATTAAAGGAGCTGCAGGAAATTATGTTACGTTTGGTGTGAAGCCAACAATGCGCATCACCAAAAGAACACTATACCCACAGTGAAGCACAGTGAAGGAAGCAATATGCTTAAGGGATGTTCTTCTGTAGCTGGAACTAGGGTTTTAGTCAGGGGAGGATTATCAGTCATTGTAGAACAAAACCTTCAGGCCTCTACTAAAAAGCTAAAGATGAGGAGGAATTCCATTTTTCAGCATAACCACGATCCAAAGCATACCTAGACATCGACAAAAGAACGGCTAATACAGAAGTTTTACCAAACTGTAATTTCTTGAATGTCTCACACACTAGCAAGAAAGATGGTGGTCCAGCTGCTTCGTTTGATGGATCATTTAAATGCAAGCAGTTATCTTTTGGTAATTTCACAACATTTGAGTACCTATATACAATTCTGAAAGGGGCACCAAGAACACTATTAGTAACTGTTGAAAGAAACCATCTTTTTAGAGTTTCTACTGTTCTACATGTTGACCTTTAGACAATGCCTCTTATCTTCCTGCTTGCATTTGATTAGGAAACACTAGTCTGGTCAACCCACCACTGTTCCAACTCTCCACACCTTTCTCTTCAACTGTCCCATCCCAGAAATCCTCCTCCCCCCTTAATCCCCATTATAACTAGCTGAGAGAAGGTTTTTTTTTTTACTTTTGTTACTGTATCTCAGCTAAGTAAGGGGAGTTTTTAGCCTTGAATTGTCCTGTTAACGAACCATGACCAAAATTCAGAGAATCTTTCTAAAGAAACCTCTTAACTACAAGAACAGAACTTTAAAAGGTAATGGGTAATATACTTAAACACATTCATGAACAAAAGCAAACAGTACTCTGCATCCAAAGGTTTTTCTGCCAAAAGAGAACTGACTGAGAACTTAAGCCTCTCAAGTCAGCTCTCCCGCTGCTGGCATATAAATGAAATTCCGCATTCTTCCATTAATCTGCAAGACTTTATCCTAGAAACAAAACAAAACATATCGAAATATATTTTTATATTCTTGTGAAAGGAGCTTAAATAAGCAGATACATTTTTTAGAGCAAGTCAGAGCAACTTAGGCCTGCCTTACACCTAACAACTTTCAAGTGATTTTACTGTCATGGACAAATTTTCAAATTTGGGATAAAATCATGAGAGTCTTGCTAAAGTCGAGTTGTGGTCTCATCATCTCGATTGTTAAATGTAAGGTGGTCAGGATTGAAAGTTTTAGTCAGTCTTGACTTGTCAGTGAACAAGTGTCTATGACTTTCAGTATCTGACCATTTATTCCACAACAGAGAGGAAAAGAAAAAAAGTGGACAAATTGTTGAAGACCTCAAAATCCCAGGTGAGTATTCTAGCTAAATCTATCTAGTTAGCTAAACACTCCTAACTGGGGCTATTTAACAATAATTTTAATCTTAAAAGTTGCTGTTTTCCACAACAGCTTGAAGAAAATGAGAAGCATGCAGACACACCGGGCCAGGAATCCATGGATGGGAATCATATTGATTAAGTATTGACAGTATTTTTAGCTCCGATTGCACTGCATTTGTAATGCACTTTACTATGTAATGCAAGTTACTATATTTTTATATTGAATTGTTGTCTTATTGTACGTTGACTTATTTTTGATACAAATAAAAAGTTTAATAAATGCACATCTTTATTGCATTAATTCTATATAAAACAAAAGCAGATGGGAAATAATCTCAAAAGAAATCTAGTTGCAGTCTTTAAAATTAGATCCTCAGTCTTTCAAAATCTTAGACTGTGACTAAAAAGTCTGACTTATCTTTAGATGTGAGATTGTGTCAGACTTTAGTTTGTAAAAAGGTCTTTTCAGAGTCTTTTCAAAGTTGTTAGGTGAAAGGCAGCCTTTAGACAGCTGCATATATTTTCCCACCAAAATGACACGCTCTCGTCATTGATATGATAATGACATAGTAATTACGGACATTCTATTGGTGGGTTCCAGTAGCCAGGAATCTGTGGAATGTTGACTAACAAAGGCCTCTCACCTGAGGTGAACTGAACAATAGACTTCTCCTGAGTTTCACACCATCTCAAAATATTCAATGTAGGGTTAACAGCTGAGTGAAAACACGGATATAAAACTTTAGAAATAAAAGCTTTAGAAATAAAAGCACATACAATTTCTAAAAACTGTAATGACCAATGTGAAGCAGACACCTCTGTTTATTCAGTTCTGAGCTCCAAAGTCTTGGTTGAAATGTTTAGACCAGGGGTGTCCAAATCCAGTCCTGGAGGGCCGGATTCCTGCAGAGTTTGGTGATCTTCCTGATCAAACACACCTAATTCAGCTCAGCAGGTAATGAGCAGGTTTAATTGTAGTGTCAGAGCACAGAAATCACCAAACTCTGCAGGAATTCGGCCCTCCAGAATTGGATTTGGACACCCCTGGTTTAGAGTGCTTTTACACAATATATCAGCAGATCTGAAAATAGGTTTTTGGAAAGTGAAAGTTTAGAGCAGATTTAATCAAAATATACATTTATGACACTCTTACTGTTTTGACACTGTTATTGCTGAGTTTGTGCTGAACAGAAGTCTGTGTAACACTTTGGAAAAATTCATTTTAGATGGGTGTAATTTGTAAAAAAGCCAAGGCATGTCAGACTACTTCAGTGTCTGAAATACCTTCAGACTCCAGGGGGTTAAGGAGTGTAAAGCAGCTTTGGGTTATGACATCATGCATTACTCAGTTGAGTTCCTTCATGTCATTAAGCAGTACTGGAAGTACAAGTTGAAATCCACTGAGCAGAAGCTAGGTGAAGCCAAGAAAAAGATCTCAGAAGTAGTTAATGAATGTCATAAGCATAAAACAGCTACTAAAAGTGCCCACAAAACATGTGAGAACATTCAGCGATCATTAAATGACACTGAACAGGCACAAACTAAATATAAACTGAAATCAGTGCACCACCCAGTGCCCCTCCACCGAGACAACCACGTCACAAAGAAGATCAAAGCCATGCAGCTTCAGACAACTGTTTTCAGAGTTGATTAAAATTTGTATGGGTGGTGAAATTGATCTTTCTGATGGCATTGGTCAATCATACTCTGAGGAGGAATCTCAGCATGGGTTAATGATATGCAGAAGGAAAGTGCCTGTTAGAAGTCAAGTTCAGATGAGACCAATGAACTCTGAGGTACATAATAGAGGAACTGAAGATAAAGAAACTAAAGTAGAAGTTGGTCCTGTTCCATTAGATGCAGAATTTAGACTCCCTAGGGAAATGGAACTCCAATTTATTGAAAATATACAAAATAAATAACTAAATGCAGAAAGAAAAATTGAGTCCACGGTTTGAGAGAACCTTTTTGTACCACATTGAAACCTTTTTTGACAACATTAATGATACAACTGACGGTCCTCATTATGGCCAACCGGTTGAGTAGGAACAACCAGAACTTAGGCAAGCCCTTATGACTGCTGTTCCAAACTGGCTTATAAACTAAATGGGGGCATTTAAAAAATGAGCTCGACCACCTAGACTGTGATTTAGTAATGCTCCAGCAGCTATAGACGTACTTGGGGAAAAATATAATACAGTAATATATTATTAATATCTACATATGCTATTATTCCTATCATCATCATCATATGTATGTGTACAAATATATGTATAGACATACATATTTTTCGTGAACATGTATTTATATACTAATTGATGCATATTATACTATAGCTCCTTTAAGTTCATCCATTCTGATGAAGTGTAGAACAAGCAAAGTTACAAAAATCAAGAGGTGCATGACTTCATACCAGAGGTGGGAGTAAGTCCCTCATGTGCAAGTCACAAGCAAGTCTCAAGTCATCGCCTTCAAGTCTCAAGCAAGTCCCAAGTCACTGTGGTGAGAACCAAGTCGAGTCCCTGCTATAAGTGAAGCAAGTCACAAGTCAAGTCATACAAATATGGTCTGATCTACCCCAGTTTACACATATAAATCAATATAGACGGTCGTATACAAATTGAGTTTTATTTCAACATAAACTAAACCTATTAAACATCAAATATACCTCAAACATACAATTTCATAAATTACTTAATGGCTTACTTCCCCCATCAAGAGGGTCACAACATTTCTCCATCACCTATTAATGCATCTCTCAAAGGTGCTTCTTAATGAACATTTCTGAGCACAAAAAATATTTTATCATCAACTGAATAGTAGATAAAATAAAAATAAGTATATAAAAATAAATAAAAACATATTGCCTGAAATGTAAACCTGTTACCTATAAAAACAATGTCTGAAATGTTAATATTACAAACATTACAAAACATTACATCAAACCATGAAAACATTCACATGTTTTTAGTATGCCACATACTATTCATGCTATTTTGTCCAGTTCATATCCACACTAGCAAACATCTCTGCCACAACATTAAAGAAATATTTAACTTTAGCATAACTTTCAAATTTAAGCAATCTTATCTTTACATATGCTAGATGTCAAGGTTGCTAGACAGTGTAGATATGAACAACCACGTGTTTTTTTTTTTTACATTATACAGTTTGTGTGTTTGTTATTTTGTATACATTTGGTCTGGTTAGGTTTGTTTTCACTTTGCATTTTGGCGAGCGTAGAAAGGACTTTTATTATGACACATCCACGTACTGTCATCATCACTTACGTGATGTGCTTCTGCCTACAATCGACACTGATTGGTTTGTAGAAGTACGTGCATCTGCCATATTTAAATACTTTTATATACCGCTGTAGCAGATTCATTCATTTAGTTAGCTGTCATCTTGTTATATCCTTTCTCTCTCATTATCTCAGAAAATAAGCTGCACATTTCAGTATTTTCATGCGTTTTTAAGCTGACTGTTCACATGTTTATCAGACCAAAATTACATTAAACATTTTGTCTCCTCCTCGCTCCATGTGCTACCACGGCTCGTTATTGCTGCTGTTTAGCGTTCTGCATGCACTGTAAAATCAGCCGATCATGCTTCAAAATAAAATCTAGCGTAATCTGTTTTAAAAATTACAAAAAATAGCAAATATTTTTAAAAAACCAAGTTTTTTCGAGTCTAAGTCTAAGTCTCAAATCATAAAGATCAAGTCAAAGTCAAGTAGTCTTACCAGCGTTAGTCAAGCAAGTCTCAAGTCCTCAAAATTGCGACTCGAGTCTGACTCGAGTCAAGTCATGAGACTCGAGACCCCCACCTCTGCCTCATACCACCACAGGTAACAACATGCATGGGTGGAACCACTGTGATCGTGTCATTTTTGGCACGTGCACTCTCACGCAAGCTGTGAAGTAGGGCTGCACGATTGATTTTAAATTTCAACACCTACAAAATAAAGACGGACAAAATAAATAAATTCACATTAACTGCAACATGAGTAAAAATCTTAACATTAAATGTGTGAAACATGAATGAAATATCAAGTTACTTGCGTATTTGACTGGTCAGCAGTGAACAGTAATGCCTCACAAGAAAAGCTGAAATTAAAATGTATTAGTTTTATCTTAAACAAATAGGGGCCGTTTCCCAGACACTGGGACTAAGCCTAGTCTTAGAGTGCACCACATTTTGAATGAGATTTTGAGTGCATTTTCTGAAAGAAAAATAAATTCTATGATAAATGCTAGAATGTAATAAAAACTAACAACAAGTGTTATCAGTGCCGATTACTTTCATTTCTGTGAACACACACACACACACACACACACTATATCCATCCATCCATCCATCATCACACCCGCTTAATCCTTAACAGAGTCACGGTTAGTCCCCTACCCCCTCACTGGGTACAGGGCATAACACTATTCAACTAAGCCCAGGACAGGGCGCCTGTCCATCACTGGGTGCACACACACGCATGCATGCACACACACACACAGACAATTAGAGTACCCAAACACACACACATATCTATGAAAGTGTCACATCATGCATTTATATATGGAGAGAACTAAAATATAAAACAAATATATAGAGATTGTCGTTTTAAAAAAGTATGAACATAGGATAATTTAAAAACTGATAAAGAGAACATGACACCGCGTGTGTGTGTGTCTGTCTGAGTGAGTGAATGAATATGTTATCACGTGGTCTGGAATATGGTCACATTCAACACAGAGCAGAGAGTGAGAAATGATCGTGACAGCATGTTCAATACTCTTTAATATCATTTACTGTGACAACTACCAATCGCAAGATTGAGTCTGTGGCCAAAACACTGTAGCCTAGTCAACTCGTTTATTTCGGCTGCCTTTATCATGTTCGAGGCATTATCTGTGGTTCTGCACACTTGCCCCTCTTCATTTAAACCTGACTTGGCCAACGCGTCTTTTAATCCATTAGCGATGTTAAGTGATGGTAAGATTCAGTTCGGCTCTACCACATATCTGTCGTTGTCGCGTAGTACTCCACGTTTCACAGCTCCGTTTCAACTTTGTCAGCTGTCCTGAAACCAAAATGCCCCCATACACACGATGTGCAGTTTTTCTTTGGTGACAACTCGTCCGCTGGACTTTGGGCCTCGCTCACTTGCTCAGGTAAAACGTTGATCTTTTCCATGACGTCGAGTGCAGTGCTGCTTGTTTTAATCTTTCTTGGTAAAGATATTGACTATGCCGGATATGCATGACTAGTGGTTTCTGATTGGTCATCAGCAGGCAGTTCACACGTTTTTTTTTTCCCCCTAGTGATACTTGCAGGCTATTGGCTAATTCAAATCGCAGCTCCTGCGATTAGAAAAACGTGTCCAATTCAAATCACGATTTCGATAAAAAAAAAAAACAAACTATTAATTGTTCAGCTCTACTGTGAAGTGTGAAATACAAAGCTATCTTAATAATGTAAAGTCCCAATTTATTTAAAATACATATCAGATGGAGTTATTATACTCCAGAAATGCAGCATCATCGCACATCAGTTCCTTCCTAATGTTAACATTATTGTAACATACAAACAGGAAGCTTTTCATTTGCAAAGCAGGGACAACACGGTGACAGATGTAGTAAAACCAATCCTGGGACAGCTGAAAGTTGCTTAAAAAATGCTCATTGCTGAAAAATGATAGCATCCTACCATGCGCTTATGTTTGTGTCAAAGTAGACCTCAGTCTTCTCAGGGTGTTTAACAATGCCTATAACGTTTAAAAGTTATATGTCCACTGTGTGGTAGTCATCTCATTTCTGTTTATTGACACTGTGCGATGCCCTCATTGACGTGTGCTGCAACATATACTTGGTTTCACTAAAACTGGTGGAGAAACAGTCTGGTTCACTGAAAAGCACCAAGGTTCTTATAAGCACAAATGGAACCATCTCAAGAACCAGAGTTCTTTTAGGTGGAAAAGTGCCAAGTCAGAAGTTTTCTAACCAGAGAAAAGATAAGTCTTTTGAGTACCACTAATGTCACAGACCTCACCATCTGGCTAGGAACTACCATAAAAAGCAGACAGGTTAGAACAAAAAAGGTGTGAAGGTGAGAGCACCCATTGGAAAACCCTTCTAAGTGTTTTTCAAATGAGAAGCCAGGAGGACCCCCATTCATATGGATTTCAAGGCCAAACAGGAAATCAAAGGGCAGTTGTTTCAGAAAATGAAAGCTAATCAGGGATTCAAGGAGACATCTACAGTTTTGTTGCACAAAATATTTATTTATTTATTAATATTTAGCATATATAATGATACATTTTCAAACTTTAAATATATTGTACTAGTTTGCAGTGTTTAGGCCAGTGGCATACCAAAGATTTTAGGGAAAATGTGAAGCATGAGGAAAAGAGAACATGGATAAATATATTTCATTGCAAGGCTGTGCCTACAGAACTGAAAATGAGTTAAATCCTGCAAGTTACGTTACTTTGGTCATGTGATGAGGCATGTCCACAAGAGCATTGAAGGGAGTGTTATGACGGGACTTGTGGATGGAGTCCGAAGGCATGGAAGACCAAGAATAACATGGATGGATAACTTTTCTCTCTGGCTCTCATCGAAGGCGGACGCATTCTCCTCTCCTCACTATCTACCCTGCTTGCCTCTCTGTCTCCGTCTGCCAGAGCTTCACTCAGCACTGACCTGCAAAACCATGGAATTGATTACGTGGTCTCTCAATGCTACTGACACTCTTCTCTTCTCTACGAGAAGTCTGGGTTCGGGGGAGCCCACCGGTCCTGATGGGACATTTGCTGCTGGATATGCAATGGATTCGCGGAAGAAGTGGTGCAATGTATGTCTAGCTGCACTGTCACTTGAAGACGCGGAAGACGTTTACTTATTCAGATTATGGGTAACAGGGATCCTGCTGATCAGCCTAGGGGGTCTCTTTGTGTACCAGAAAATTATGAAAGTTGGATCGGCCATTCGAGCCCCAGTAAGGCTTCCAACGATTACTGAAATGATGGGCAGGGCCCTCAATGCACAAACTGTAAGTCTTCACACAAAAATGGATAACATCTCAGTGAAACTTGAGGCTCTGCTGCGGTGGATGGAATCTATTGAGAGATCAATGACTCTAGTGTAAGTCTCATAAAACTTAGAGGCTGCACGCAGCAAATTGAAGATGTACCTTATTCGACTCCCTATCTCGGTGGTCTGACCTCGACTCCCCTGCCAAGACATTGTCCCGCAGGGGTTGCTAGGCTGTTGCTATGGACCCGTTATCCTATCTTGTTCTGATAAGGAGCTGATCTGTTGGGCGCCTGGAAGCTGTTCAAGGCTACTCAGCTGCTGTGCTCATCGCGTGACAACTTCCGGACTGAGAAACAGACCTTCTGATAGCTGAAAGAGCAAACATCCCCCCCCCCTCCCCCACTACCTGTTAACCTGTTACCAACCGCCTCTGACTGCTTACTCCCAGGCGGGGTTATGACGGCTCAGTTGCGACAGCACTCTGTCGCTGCCGGACTCTGTCTGCCGACGCTGGCCTATCTCCATTCCATTACCCACCTTCCCCACCCTGCCTTACCCCCACCACTGCTATGTCTTGTCATTGTGCTTAGGTGTAATAGGTGACTTTTTTTTCTTTTCCTACTTGGGCTCCCGGACTGTGCCACTTGTGTCCACTTGGGGCGCAGTCCAGGGGTTGGGGGGGGTTTATCACCTCCCCCTTCTTCCCCATTGTGTTCCATTGTTTTTCTTCTGACTGATTATAATTTCGCTGTACTTATACTTGTGCACTGACAACAAAATTGATTCTGATTCTGATCAAGACATGTTCTAGATTATCAGGTGCTAGCCTGCTACAAGCAACGAGACAGAGGGCATTGGAGCATAGATACATTTTCACAATCCTAGTAAGGATAATATAGGAAATAGAATCTGTGACATTTTGGACTCTGTTGGTCTCTCACAGCATGTGACTGGGAGTACTCACGGTCATGACCACACACTGGACATAGTTATTTTAAAGGGTCTCAACATTTCATCTTGTTAAGGATGTTGCTCTGTCAGATCATTATTGTGTTTTCTTTTATATGTGGGCCTCACTAGAAATCAAGTCCAGGTGGATTTGTTTAAAGAGAAGAGTTACAAATGAAAGCAGAGATACACTTTTCATGAACAAAAGGGACACTTCACCATGCAAACCATTTGATTCAATGTTTTGCTGGAAATGTTTTATACTAGACTGGTCAGAGATGAACCAGTCAGGGTAAAAAACATGTTTTGCCAACAAAAAGCATCATGGAGGAATACCCCTGAAATTAAATTCCAAAAGAAGGAATGCCAGAAGGCTGAAAGCAGATGGAGTAAAACCAATCGTAAAATTGACAAAGAAATCGTCAAAAATAAAGTTGTATGATGACGACAATACAATACTAAGCAAAGCACTAACTAAACTAAAATTGCCTACATAAATGGCTCATGATTTTAGTATCAATTGAGAAATATGAGCATTGTTTTTTTTTTACTCTAAAATCAAAAATATATATATAGTAATTACTA
>BRDA01004287.1:15704-66820 GCA_036984385.1 Crenuchus spilurus | reverse complement strand
CTCTCAATATATATATATATATAATAAGTAATTGGTACGTCCATATCCATCAACGGGTCTGTACTCTCTCCAACACCATGCAAAGATCACAGTTAAAATGGTAAATGTTGCTTAAATACAGAGTCAGGAAAAGTATCTCTATGAGAAGTTCTACTACTTCTTGATCTCAGTGCCACCTTTGGTACAGTTGACTGTAAAATTCATATAGTCAGACTTAAGAACTGGGTTGGACTCTCAGGAACACTTCTGAAATGGTTCAGTTCTTGGAAGACAGGAAATACTTTGTTGAAATAGAAAACCATGTTTCAGCGAATGTGGCAGTGACCTGTGGTATCCCCCCAAGATTCCAGTTTTAGGCCTCTTCTATTCAATATATACATGCTCCCACTTGGTCAAATTCTACAAGATTATAGGATGTTTTATCACAGCTATGCAGATGATACTCAGACTTAACTCTCCCTTTCCCCAATTGACTGGGATTCAATTGATTAAATTAGTAAGTGCATCACTAAATGGATTGGACAAAACTGAATAGAGATAAAACAGATATTTTATTTGGGAACAGGAATGAGAGGCACACCCTGATGACTTATTAGGAGTCTAAAGCCTTTGAATCAAAAGAACAGGCACATACCTTGATGTAAAATTGGACTCATCTCAGTTTCAGTAGTCATATTAAAGCGGTTACTAAATCAGCTTTTTATCACCTCAACAACATGGAGAGATATAGACAGACAGAGACTTGATTGATCCCGAGAGAAATTGAGGATTGAGATTTTCTGACTAAACCAGACCTGGAGAAACTCATCCATACATTTATTACAAGCAGGATTGATTATTGTAATGGTCTCCTAATTGAACTTCCAAAAAAGCCAATTAAACAGCTTCAGATTATTCAAATACATCTGGAAGACTGTAAGAAAGAACACATTACCCAATTCTTAAATGCTTACACTGTCTAGCAGTATGTTATAGAATAGATTTTAAGGTTCTTTTACTGGTCTATAGATCACAGTTTTTAAATGAAACCAGTTGTCAGAGAATATTAGAAGAGCCTCGACTGTAGACACTTTTACATCAAGACTGAAAACGTTTCTTTTCCAGCAGGCTTTCAGCTCCGTTTACAACACTGTTCTCCACACACCGTCACATTGTGCATCAGCACCTCTATAATAGAGGTGTTGAAATTAATCATATAATTGATGCATTGAGATGCGGGCGTGGGCAATTCAGCACTGATGCAGTTACAGACCATAATCGATTATAACGTGATGTCATTCCTTGCATAAGTAATAGCAAAAATGGTGGAGATAGGTCGCAACGTTGAGATTAAAAACGCATCAAATGTTTTAAAAGCCAAAATATGGACACTATGATTCTATGAGCTGACTGGGAAGCACAATAACGTTCATTTCCATTTCACATCTAAGCAGCCTGACGATGAGTTAGCCAGCGCCGCAGCTCACTATCAAGACTGCACACTGAACTGCAGATCCATTGTAGGAGTGCATGAGAGCCAAAACAAGGTTAAAACGAGCGCACACACGAGCAGAAACAGCTATGAGGTGAGCAGAGACACAAACAACTCGAGCTGAGAGACAATATCTGTCTTTTCACAGCTGCATGAGTCACTGTGCGGTTCACGCTCCTGCACATGCGCGTATGTCTGTGCTCGCCTCACGTTTCTCACAACAGGAAATACGTCAGAAGTCAAAGGCTAATATGGCCATTACAGTACATTAACTCTTCTAAAGGTTTAAAATTTTGCAATATTTATTTTATTTTCTTAATTTATTGTGTCACATTGTTAAATTTTCTACTTCTCTGCAGGACACATAGCAGTGTAGTATATTTTGTTATTTTAAAAAAAATGGTAGACATTTTTAACTCTTCTGGGCAGGGGAATGAAAATGCACATTTACTAAATTTAGTTCTAGTGAAATCTTTAACTCTGTATTTGAGTTATTTGCATTCTATGTTATTGTATATTATGTTCTGGCATGTTCTGGCATAAACATGTTAGTATTTTAAATAGTATCATTTCATGTATTTAGTCTGATGTTTATGTTTTTGATGTTATTTCAAAACTGACAGTGTTAGAAAATTTATCGTGATAATTATAGAGATTGATCAATATAGAAACATTTATCGTGATAAAATAAACACAGAAAATTAATGTCCCACATCATCATGCATCGCAATATCAAATCGAATCGTTGACATGATAATCATAATCGAATTGTATTGATAGTTTTATCATCATCTTGACTTACCTCTGTAGGTAGGTTCTTTTTATTCTTTTAACTCTAAAAAATTAAAAAATTCTTAATTTGTAAAGGACTTTGAATGACCATGGTGAAAGAAAAGGCTATACAAATAAAATTGCTTTGCCTTTTGGAATGGCTCAGCAGGAGCCCAGACTTGAATCCAATTGTGGTTTGACCTGAAGAGGGCTGCACACAAGAGATGCCCTCACAATCTGACAGATTTGGAGCACTTTTGCAAGGAAGAGTGGGCAAAAACTGCAAAGTGAAGATGTGCTCTGCTGACTCCCACCCAAAAATACAGAATGCCATCATACATTCAAATGGTACTACTTCAACAAAGTAGTAATTGTGTGCATATTCATACTGCCACATTATTTAAGATCAGCATTTATATTTTTCCCATTTCCCCCCAATTTTCAGTTTATTTTCCAATGGAAATGTACAGATTAAAGGTCACATTTAAGGTGGAAAAAGTTCTGAAATTACTCATCTTATTCGGATTAATCGACATGACAAAATCCTGGCATTTTAAAAGGTGTGTGTAGAATTTTTATATCCAATATAAATACATTTATTGAAATGGTTTGGGTAATGACTGAAGTGCTTTTTAGCAACATTAGTGCAGCTTCATTTCTGAGTAAAAGAAGCTAAATCGGCAATTATAAGAGGGCACTCAGTATAAATGTAGGGCTCATGGCACTCTATCAACCTGGAAGCCGCAAGAGTCTTATTTTTAATTTTTCCATAAAATTCCCCACAAGTATACCTGTGTATTGGAGTGACCACAAGGGTATGGACATGTGTGTGCTAAAGCAGAAGCATAGTAGCTCATTTCCCAGACTTACCCAACCATATGTGTAATATATTATTTGAATTAACTTGATGCGTTTGACATTTGACTATGAAATATATTTAACTACATTTACATATAATAATGGACACAGTCAGTTTTCATTACATTTGAAAAACATCAAAGCAGGCATTCAATGTACATTTTGACATCCTTAATTGACATACTACAAAGTCAACTTTAGACAAAGTAAAAGTAGACAAAGTCTACTTTACAACCTGTTTAGAAGAAAGAAAGAAAAAAAGAATTCCAAAATCTGTACCTTGATGATTTCCACAAGCTGATCCACGCCACTGTCTCCAGGGAAAATGGGCTGGCCTAGCAACAGCTCAGCCAGCACACAGCCTGCTGACCAGATGTCTATGTTGGAGGTGTAGTCAGTAGCCCCAAAGATGAGCTCAGGTGCACGGTAGTACCGAGAGCAGATGTAGGAAACATTAGGCTCACCTCTTACCAACTGCTTTGCACTGTGTGAGAACAAAAGATTGTCTGATTTAATCTAATATTCAGGAGGAAACATCAATTAAAACTCTGCCATTAGCCTCAATTTCATACCTAAATCAGTGAAACTAGTGGTCGATAGACCTTTAATCAAGAAAATTATGCTTGATGCTGAGCTCTGTAATTATTGTCCAAATACAATTCTCCCCTTTATTACTACAATCTTAAAGAAAGTGGTTTCATGTTATACTCTGCAAAAATGACATCCATGACATTTATCAGTCTGGATTCAAATCTTATTAAAGTACAGAAATTACATTAACAACAGTATTAATTGATCTACTGATGTCATTGAATAAATGAACTCAAGCAAGGCATTTGTGTGAATGTGACTGAACAATCAGAAACAGGCTTCCTGACGGGCCAAGGGCCCAACATCATGTAGTGGGCCATGTACTGACTACCCAGCTCCATACAGCTTGACTGACATTTGCCATAAAACAACAGAAATGGCAGATCAGTCCCTAGGACCCTGTGCTTTTCACAGATGAGAGCAGGATTCACCTAAGCAAATGTGACATACGTGACATGGAGAACTGTATGCTGCCTACAACATTCAGCATGACCGGATTGATGGTGGGTCTGTGATGGTCTGGGGTGGCATATTCCAGGAAAGACGCACAGACCTCTACAGGCTAGATAAAAGCATTGATTAGGTATCAGGATGAAATTTTTGAACTTATTGTGAGACTCTACGTGGTACTCTACTTTTTTGCCGGTGGTTTAGACATTAATGGCTGTATGTTGAGTTATTTTGAGGGAAGAATAAATGTACACGGTTATATAAGCTGAACACAGACTACTTTTCATTGTGTCAAAGTGTCGTTTTGTCAGTGTTGTCCAATGAAAAGATAAACTTACATATCTGCAGAAATGTGAGGCGTGTACTCACTTTTGTGATACAATGTACACTTAATATTTAAATACAGAATCAAAACCTACCTGTTTGCACAAGCATTTTGCTCATTCTTTATGACGTGTATTAAGATCTTAAATACACTACACACTGTTCTTCATGTTATGTTCCATGTCTCGTCATATACAGACACATACACACTGACATGTTAATGCTCTCATCATTCACTACCCACACACACTAATTGTTTGCTCTTTTGTCTCTTTTTCACGCTCTCTGAGTTGTTCCTAAACCATTCTGAATCCAGAGGTTTTTTACCTCATGTTTTTAGGGATATTTCATCATCTGTGGTAAAATACCAGTTCATTTTGACTGATCTTCAGCCTTAAGGGCTATGGACTGTACAGGCATACAAGAGTCTTGAGTGACTCCATAGTTCAGCAAATTTCAGCCATATGTGCCACAATGGGAGAATGTGTACTATGTAGTTCATATGAAGGCTATGTATAGGAAGTAAAAATTAATAAAGCACCCTCTTTACTCAATTTTTTAAGATGGTTTACAGTTTTTCTTAGCACTATAAATAACAAGCTGAATGTTATTTACCAAAGCAACCTTTTGTGGAGCAAGCTTTCAAAAACTGAATATGAAAGTTCAATGGTTCATTCAGCATACCAATGGCATTATATTACAAATAACAAATGGTATTACATTTACATTAGATGTATTTAGCAGATGCTCTTAAAGAGAAACTTAAAAAGTGCTTTCCTGTTTACCAAGGAAGGAATGCTTAGCTAGTTAGTGTAGGACAGAATCCAGAAGATACATCAAGCTTAGATTATGCCAAATACAAAAGTCAGTATGGATGCCTAGATACACAATGCTCGTTCAACATACAGTGAATAACATTAATGTCAATAAAGTCAAAAGTATAGTCACACGTCTTTAGTGAGTACAGGATAGGAACTCTGAAGTTCTTATCACATACTCACAGCAGTACTTAAAAATAAGTGAACTTCCTATATGTTACATGACCTACATCATCAGATTTTAAACCCTAAAAGGAGATTATGAACATTTATTTGCAATTACTGTTGAACAAGGGGGTCATATCAGATACTGAAAGCAAAGGTTTACATACTTTTGCCACTCATTAAATAAATGACTATGTATTCTACTTAGGTTCTTTTTGTCTACTTTTAATCATTTTTTTGATGTCCTAGATTATATTTGTATATTTATGAAGATATATAGAAAATTCTAAAACCATTTAAACAAACCATGCAGTCAAGCTAAAATTTTGATTTATGTACATTACACAAACAGTAAGATAATATAATATCACAAAACTTGGCATAATTGGTACACAATACCAATACAGTCTACAAATATTGTCAGCAGGAAGTTCTACAACAGTTATTACATTACAAAATGTAGTCAACAAAGCATTAAATATATCCCTTACTTATTACAAATTGAGACCTTTCTTAAAATTTAGCTACTTATCATTTGTCTTATTTTGCAACCAATTTCCATACTAATGAATAAAGCATGCTTACATCCCAGCCACTAGCAGCTATATTTTGTTTCAAGTGTGTTCTGGATTGTTAGTAAGATCCACACAAACGTACTTTGCATAATTAGACAATGTACAGGAGAGTATTTCTGGCAAGAACCCAGAAGTTAATGTACTGACAAAACACAGCATACAAACCAGTCAATGTGGCTAAAAAGACCACTCCTATCTTTTGTTCTCATTTGTCTCCAGCTTTCACTCAAGTTCAAACTGTGAGCCAAATGCAACCAAAACCCTAAAACAAAGTCTTGTTTTGTTCTGTAGCAATAGTTCAACTTGAATTGATACCTAAAGTTGAGACACACTATGGGTAAAACAGGCCTGATGGACCTGAAGGTCAGATCACTTCCATATCAATCCACTAAACATTTTATGTAACATACTCAACATAAATACACTTCGCCCACCTGCCAAAATCACACAGCTTGAGGACGGCTGTCTCTGGGTCCACCAGCAGGTTCTGGGGTTTAATGTCTCTGTGACACACACCTTGGGAATGGATATAGGCCAGACTGCGGAACAGCTGGTACATATAGACCTGAGAGAGAGAGAGAATATTAGACAGAAAGGCTTATTGTTTTCAACACATTATGCATGTCTTACATCACAGGCACATACTGATTTGTGTGATGTGTCAGAGAAACTACTCAGTAACTCAGAAGGCAGTTCAGAAGCCATTCTTACCTTCACATAAATGATAGGAATTATGGTTTTGGCTTTGTTGAAATGCCGAGCCACCCTGTATACCGTTTCAGGCACAAAGTCCAGAACCAGATTCAGATACACCTCATCTTTCTGTGAAGGATACATCTTACAATAAATTAACTAAGCAAGGTTAATTAAATTACACATGTAAAAAAGAACAAAACACAAAGAAGATATTTTACGACTGCATTCTTAAATGTATTCAACAAACTGTACATGAATACTGGAACTTCTCTGTATAAAATATAGGGACAGACAGAATATACAGCAACTGAATGGTATAAATGATTGTGAAATAAGTGAATAGACCAAATAATTTATACCAAACAATGAGGTTTTTAATGACACTTTTACCTTTTCTAGTTCCCTTATATAGACAGGAGGCAGGACTGCAGTAAAAATTGTTTAATATTGGACATTCCTTTGACATTCAGAATTCTGCTTTTCCTCACTAGTTAACAAAACACAGATTCACCAGCACAGTTACAGTTTGGTGGTGAACTGGAAGAGGACAACAAACAACAAGCACAACTTTTACTAAACTACACTTATGATGAATCCAGAATACAGTCGCTTAGCTTTGTGTTTGCTCTGGCGGCTGCAGTGTTAGGGACTGTCTCAATATTAACATGATAAATGTGAAGTGTTTCAGTATCGGTAGCCAATGACACTCTACAACACCCAAAAAATCTAAGTGATCATCACATATGTGATATTTTCATCATTTATTTTCATGGTTTTTTTTATTTTAAAAAATAGTAATAATGTGACATACATGCATCTTCATACATATTCATATATTATTTTCGTGTCATTTATCTAACATTTGTTTTATATACAAATATAAAAGACTGATCAGTCATCAAAAATCATGCACAAAAATCTTGATTTACATCATTTTACTGTAAAGTTTTGTAAGAAATAATCAATAAAATCTAATCAAAGTGTAAATCTATTAAAACAGTGGCTGTATCGGGTCACATGGATGTGGTGTTCACAGTTAACAGAATGCTATATAATGACATTGTCGCTTATTTCCATAAAAACATGAAGGACTCGACTTGTGTGTAGACTTGCAATTAAATTTGCTGAGCAGACATTTTATACACATATTAATCTTCATACCCCAATGCCTCTTCGCAGTAACAGCATGTAAAATGAACCATACTGATTCTACCCATACTGTTCAAACTTTTAAAACAAACAGTCCTTTAGCAAATGACTACAATAACAATAAATCACAGTTAACACAGGAGCAGGACCTGAATTCATTTTTGTTTTGTTTCACACTGCACATCAATTTGCCATTTATTAAAAGAGAAAAACATTATATTGTAGAGGGCACATTTAAATACTGAACAAAAAATCTGGTGAACATGGTTGTTAGTCTTACCTTCTCACCACTGGAGTAGAAGAAGTACCGTAGTCTAACTATGTTACAATGATCCAACTTCCTCATAATCTGTAGCTCTCGATTCTACAGAGTCAAACAGGTAAGGGAGAGGTTTAAGTGACATAAGGTTTAGCCTCTATTTCTGTCGTACCATCTAGACTATAAAAATTATATTGATTTGTTTCACAATAATTTTTCCCTCGACAACGATGATAAGCTGGGATAATAGAATTCGATAAGCATTAACGTTTGTTTCCATTTCACGTCTAAGTAGCTTGACAGTGAGTTCTGAAGTGTGATACTGCTGCTCATTAGACAGATCCTCCTCACCAGCACTGCCACCGGTTACACCTTAATCACGCAGCACACTGAACTGCATGCTCCATTGTAGGATCACATTTAAATAGTAGCAAGTTATAAGAAGATGGCCAGTAGAGAAAGCCCTGACAATTAAAACAAAGACGACGGTGAGTCATCTGTTGTCAATGACATTGTTCCAAAGAAGAGTCTATGTAGTGATATCACTGTCTAATATGAGAGCGACTCTCACTTTTCTGCTCGATTCTGAAGTTTCTGCTTGCTGCATAATTATAGCAGGAAATACATCAGAAGTCAAAGGCTTGCTAATATGTTAATTGCAGTACATTAACAGTTATAAAGGTTTAGAACATTGCAGTAGGAATGTGCGTGTTTATCTTCTTAATTTATTTTTGTTACATTGTTATATTTTCTACTTGCAGGGCACATAGAGTACTAATTTTGTTAGAAGTTTGACCTCCTCTGGGCAGGGGAATCAAAATGTAAATTTACTAAGTTTAGTTCTAGTGAAATCTTTAACTGTGTATTTGAGTAATTTACATTCTGTTTTCCTGTATTTTATGTTCTGGCAATAAACATTTTAATAATTGGATTTAGTCTGATGTTTTTAGAAAGATGTTATTTAAAAACTATGACAGTGTTAGAAAATTTAATATTGTGAAAATTATCAAGATTGATTAATATAGAAAAATGTATTCTGATAAAATGTTTGGCCATATCACCCAGCTCTAGTGTTTCTTCTTTAAGGGAGAACATTTCAATATGTGAAGTCAAAATTACAACTGTGTGTGTCCACGTACACATACCTTAAAACGTTTGTCCTGAAGAACTTTTTTGATAGCCACCAACTCCTGGGTATCAATGAGACGTGCTTGATATACCACACCAAAGGAGCCATTGCCGATTACCTTGATGTCTGTGTATGACACTTCCTGGGGACGGTCTGGACCCTGACCAGGGGTGGCAACCACAGTCGTCACCTCACCTCCTTTATTTATTAAAAAAAAAAAAAAAAAAACATGCGCGCACACACACACACGCGCACACACACACAAAGAAAAGAGGAATGGACGAGAGGTCACTAAGTGAGTGGTGCTCTTTGCTCAGTGAACTCTAATAAGACGACAAGGCCCGGCAACATAAAAGTTTGTACAATTAAGATGAATCTCAATAAATTAGGTTATCTTATATGATCAATGACAGAAGCCACAAACAACAAACTAAAACACGTTACTGATAAAGCAATCAAACTAAAACAGGTCATCAAGCCATTCTGGACAATACATCACACCCCTCCACATCTTGCTGGTCAACCAAAGGAGCACTTTCAGATAAAGTCTCATTCATTACTGCATTTGAAAGGAATTGTACAGGAGATTGTACCAACAGCTATTACATTGTACAAAACCTCCTCGCTGTGTTGGGAACATCACTGAATATTAGACACATGTTGCTACATTTCTCCGCTACACACAAGTTACCATATACCACATGTATATTCCGTATCTGTGCAATAACTAACCACTTAAAATATTCAACTATGGGCAAATCCTTGGCTTACTATTTTTCTTAAACTGTTATTTTATGTTAGTGGGCATCACATTTTAAGCTTTTTTTTTTATCTTTTCTGCTCTCTGTTCCAATTTCGTGTGTTACTTATTAAATTAAATAAACACTTTTCTCAACTAAGGTAATTTTGAGAATGTGCTTTACAAATCATTTTGATTTTATGTATTATGCATGACACTGCACACCAGCTATTAATCTACTTTTACACTGTTTTGGTGCTAATGTAATATGAATTAACATGTGATCAATCAGTCTAACTATATAGTAGTGAAATGAAAAACATTCCAAGTTAAGGTTGGCAGACCTGTTCAGACAACCTTTGTTTATCTAGCTAGTATGTACAAGACAACTAGCTAATGTGCCAGGGATGTTAGCAATGTTATATTTTGCTCCTAAACAAGGCAGATCAGTTACTAAGAGGACTGGTGAGTTAAACATTTTATTTACACTAACCTTCACACACAGAGTTAAATGTGAGGTGTACTATGAGGCTAACCAGGCGTACTGTAAATCAATGATGCTGCCGAATAGCTAGCCATGTTAGCTACTAACGATTAGCCTGGCAACAATGAAATGGTACCACCTTTTTGACTTTTTACAGTTTGACTGTTTGCTTACGAAAACAGCAAGTATTTTACAGTTTTATATATGAGATGGCAAACAGCGTTTATAAAAAACATTAACTCTAAACTAGTAACGTTAAGTAGCTAATTAGCTGTCCAAATTACTCAACTTGTTTTGGCAAAGCTTTGACTGAATAAGTTCACTAGCATAGCTTCAGGAGCGTACTAACGTTAGCCGGTGCGTCAAAAAAGTGATACTGTACTGTTTTAATTCAAGCAGGTGCTCATTTAAATTGTCGTTTGTAAACTTAAGGATTAAAAGAATCGTCTGAATACTCACTGGACAACTTCAGGTTAGACGAGCTTCCCCCCGAGGCCTGCGAGACCCCGGACTTTCCTGTGTTACTCCCCACGACAGCAGCTGATCCCGCGGATGATGAGGCGGCGCCGGGAGGGTCAGCAAACGAGCTCGTTCTGGGCCGCCCGCTGCCGCTCATATCTGTTTAAAAGCGTGTGGCGGGGCAAGAGATTTTCACTCAGCGGCGTTTTCACTGTCAAAGACGACACCGTGAATTAATTTGGTTTAAATAACGAGCTAAAAAAGAAAATGATTCAGAAATGTGCCGCCGGTCCACCGCAGCAAGCTCGCTAGCCTGGACTGTCAAATTGCGATGTCACCTGGGAAATGAAGTTCTGACTGTCTGCGCCCTGCGACTCCTGGAGCGAACACAGGCTTCAAAACAACTACGGGCGATGAAGAAGGCACATCAGTCGGAGAGGCAGCTCTGATTCCGGACAGAATTCTCACTCCTACTGTTTAGAGTACAATCATACTGTATTCTGTTTCTCATACAAAATAATTAACCTGATTTTAGGGATGTCGTAATGTATATCTAAAATTAAAATAATTTAATATTTTAAACTGGCGTGAGTTTCTAACCGGCATACGATGTTTGTTTTGACTAGTTCTGTTGATTCTCCAAAAAAGAAGCCGTTAGGCCTATATTTTGAAATACCTTAACAGCAGCATGTTGCTGAGCGCTGAGAATTATGGGAAGTGTAGTTCATTGATTAAACGTTAACAAGTTAATCAACCGTACGAATGAAATGGTAGATTCTGATTACACGAGCACTACTACTACTACTACTACTACTACGACTAATAATAATAATAATAATAATAATAATAATAATAATAACAATAAAAACAGCAACAACAACAACAACAATAATAATAATTTGACTCTCTTAATAATGCACATATTATTTATTTGCAATATACATATTAAAATCTCTACAAGTCACTGAAGCACCTCAATTATTACCAGTGATGGCATAGTTACATTGAAAAAGTAATCTGATTACTGATTACTCCTTTAAAAAGTAACTTAGTTACTTTATTGATTACTTGATTTTAAAAGTAAGTTAGATTACAAGTTACTTTATTAGTTACATTCAGCAGCTGCAGACATTACTCCTACCACCTCTACATAAAAAATTGACATCCAGTTTTGCCAATACTCACTTTATTGGAAATGCATTTTTAACAGCAACAATCTCCTGACATTTAAAGTTTAACTTAAAAACTATTTCCTGAAAAAATATATGTTTTATATGTATAAAAAGACGGTTTCTCTTGAATTATCTTAAATATATATTTTTTTATAAAAAATAAAATACAGTCTTTCTTGACTTCACTTAACATAAAGACTTTTTTTTATAAATCTTTCTTGACCTGACATATTTAACTGTTAACACACTGTATTGGCAAAACTAAACATCAAATCTGTTGTTCAGAGCATTAAAGCAGCAAGAAGTGGTTTTACAAAATAAAACACAATGTATATGGTAGTGAGCATGGTAGTGAGTTATAATCATCAAAGTGAAAAGAAATAAACATTTGAAGCATATGTTTGTGTGTAATGAATGAATATAATATAAAAGTTTCACATTTTGAATGAAATTACTTAAATAAATAAATTTTTATAATATTCTAATTAATGATCAGCACCTGTACTTACTGCCCTCACAACTTTTTCAGCTCTCAACCACTTACTGGTTTTACACTGAAGTCCAGCTTCTGTTGTGTATGGGCCAATTGTCATGTCATGTCATACGCCGTCATCGCTTCGCAATGGTAGGCTGCACAGATGAGTCACTTCTCTCCAATGCCATCTGTCTCTGGTTGCTTGTAGCAGGCTAGCACCTGATAATCCAGTCCATGTCTTGATGTTATCCATCCAGGTTATTCTTGGTCTTCCACGTCTTCGGACTCCCTCCACAAGTCCAGTCATAACACTTCCTTCAATGCTCTCATGTGCTGCCTCATCACATGACCGAAGTAACGTAACTTGTGGGATTTAACGTGCATCAGTAACTCCTTTTGAGTTCTAGCATCTCATAGACTTGCTCAGTGGTCATCATCTTCATCCATGAGATTTTCAGCAACTTCCTGATGCACTTGTTCTCAAAAGCCTGAATACGTCTTTCTACCTTTCTTCAGTGTCCAGGCTTCACATCCATATGTAGCTACTGGCCAGATCAAGGCTTTCATCAGTCTTAGTTTGGTGTTGGTGTTAATTGACTTGCTTTTCCACATCTTTGTCAATTTGACCATCACCAACATGCTCATGGCCATTCTTGACTTCACTTCACTGGCTTGTTACTCTGCATCCCAAATATGTGAAAGAGACTACTTGCTCCAGAAGTCTTCCATCGACTGTGATCTTCAGTATATCTTCAGTGTTCGTCATCACATTTGTTTTAGCTGCATTGATCTGCATGTTATATTCCTTTGCAGCCTTCTCAGTGTGACTCACCAGCTCTTCTAGTTGTTCTTTTGTTGTGGCCAATAAGACAATGTCATCTGCATATCTGAGATTGTTAATAGTCCTTCCGCCAATCTTGAAACCTCCCATAAATCCCTCTAGTGCTTTCCTCATCACTTGTTCTCCTAAGATGTTGAATAAACATGGTGAGAGGTTACATCCTTGACGGACTCCTTGTCTTATGCTGAACCATGCTGATGTGTGATCGGCGGTCCTGACGGCTGCACGCTGCTGACTGTACAAATTTCTCAGCAGCTGGATCAGGTGTGAGGGAAAACCCATCTCCAGCATGGTTATCCACAATTGGTCCTGTTGTACCATGTCAAATGCCTTTGTGAAATCAATAAAACAGAAATACAGTTCCTGGTTCCTTTCTCTTGCTTTCTCCAAGATGATCCGGAGGTTTCTGATCTGATCCTGAGTGCCTCTTCTTGGTTTAAATCCAGCTTGTTCTTGGGCAATCTCCCCTTCCAGCTTAGACTGCATTCGTTTTAATATCACTAAAATTACTTTAGATGTGTTCTTTTAAGTTGGTTTAATGCAACTTACCAAACAACTCCACTCATGTTGGTTTTGGATACAATATGTTCTCAGGAAATGGTTTACTTCCTAGTTGAGGCATTCAACCTGTCCATTAGACTGTGGGTAATGTGTAGCCTGGAGGACAGGCTGAGTTTGATGTGTAATCTATTGCAAAAGGCCCTCCATACTCATGAAGTGAATTGTACTCTCCTACCTGATAAGATAATTTCTGGCATTCCAACAGAGGCTTTTGCTGGCTTTGACCCAGGACTATAGCCCCATAGCCCGGCCCTAGTACCACCCCTGGTGCATGAGTGCATACAACCGTCCTGAGTGTGGACCACTAGTACTTTGTATTTAGCTGAAATGAGGTGAAGTGTGTGTGTGAGGCCAGGGTGTCCTGAACTTTGGTAACTATTTAGGAGGCAAATGAGTGAAGTGCAGAAATTCTGAGGCACATGGAGGCTGGAGAGTGTGACAGAGGCAGGTCCGTAGAGTGGGCCCGTTTAATGTCTTGTATGAAAGACCATTGGATTGGGGCCTTGAAGCATGTAGGAAGGAGAATTCTGTCTGTGGTGGGGTAGTCTCATGTAAATGTGACAGGGCATCATCTTTTAGGTCTTTTGAACTGGGCTGGTAGATAATTACAAAGTCAAAGTGGGTGAAGAACAGAGCAAATCTGGTTTGCCTTGAGTTCAGTCTTTTGGCTTATTGAATGTATTCTAGATTTCTGTGATCTGTACAGATGAGGAACTTGTGTCTTGCTCCCTCCAACCAATGTCTTCACTCATCTAGTGCTGCCTTTATGGCCAGCAGCTCTCTCGCCCACATCATAGTTGTGTTCTGCTGCTGTTAATGTACCTGAGTAGAAAGTGCATTGGTGTAAGTGTGGTTGGTGGCTGTGATGTTGGGAAAGCACTGCCCTCAGTCCAGTTTCTGATGCATCCACCTCTACCATGAAAGACTTGTCAGGATCTGGGTCATGGAGCACTGGTGAACAGCTCTTTTAGCCTTTTTAGGCATTTTTGAATGCCTCTACCATACAGTGTAGGAAATGGGGCTTCCCTTTTAACAAGGAGATGAGGGGGACACCACTAAACTGTATTTTTAATATTTTTTATAATAGGAATTGCTGGAGACTTTTGATAGTGTGGGTGTCGCCAGGAGGTTACCTTGTGAGTATTCATGGATACCCCCTCTTTACTAAAGATATAACCCCAAAAGTCAATCTGAGGCTTATGGAAGTAACATTTTTATAATTTTATGTATATATGTTGCAACTGAAGAAGGACCTGACATATGTGATTCACAGGTACCTGTTCATTGTCTGAAAATATCTGAATGCCATCAATGTAGACAATGCAGAATCAATTCAAAAACCCTCAGAGAACATCATTTATAAAAGATTGGACAGACGGGTCATTTGGAAGTTTGTGTGGCATTATCTGGTACTCATAATGCTCGGACATGGTCAGAAGAGCAGTATTCCACTCATCCACCTTACATATCCATATCAATAGCCCAATCACTGGACCTATGAGGAGGAAGAATGGATGTGTTAGCCTTACTGAATACCTTCGCCAAGTCTGAATATACCCCAGGCAGCCATACGGGCCCTCCCATATCTGGACTCTCTATAGATTTAGAAAGACATGATATTGCAATACAGTGTGACTTTAGAATTCTCTGATATAATTCAGAATTCATTGTTCCATCAATGATGGCAAGCCATCCTGGCCCAGATGCAGCAAAATAGGGCCAAACTATGATACTACCACCACCATGTTTCAAAGATTACCAATTATGCTCTATGTAACTTGTTATATACTGCTGACTTGACAAATTACGTTGACTTTGAGATGGCATAAGGTTCTTTTGCTGGAGCACAGTGTTTTCCATTCTTCAAACATAATCATCAATTTATTTTGAATGAAAGTTCTATTTTGGTCTCATCCATCCACAAAACATTCTTCCAATCACCTTCTGGCTTGTCCACGTGATCTTTAGCAAACTGCAGATGAGCAGGAATGTTTTTTATGGAGAGCGGTGACTTTCTCTTTGCAACCTTGCCATAAATACCATTGTTGTTCAGTGTTCTCCTGATGGTGGACTCATGAACATTAACATTAGCCAATGTGAGAGAGGCCTTCACTTGCTTAGAAGTTACACTGGGGTCCTTTGTGACCTTACTGTCTATTACACATCTTGCTATAGGAGTAATCTTTGTTGGTTGACATTCCTGAGGAGGGTAGCAATGGTCTTGAATTCCTCCATTTGTACACAGTCTGTCTGACTGTTGATTGGAGGAGTCCAAACTCTTTAGAGATGGTTTTGTAACCTTTCCCAGCCTGATGAGCATCAACAACTTTTTTTCTGAGATCCTCAGAAATCTTTGTTGTTGCCATGATACACATCCACAAACATGTGTTATGAAGAGCAGACTTTGATAGATCTCTGTTCTTTAAATAAAACAGGATGCCCACTCACACCTGATTGTCACCCCATTGATTGAAAACACCTGACTCTAATTTCACTGTCAAGTTTCCCAGGAAGGATGCAAACACAGAAATTCAACAAAGTGAAATTTTAATAAAGAACTACGAATGTTACACAAGCATACCACGACCTAGAGCTACCAAAAACAAGTTAGACTAGCAACAAAAGACAGACAAAGAACGGTATATATACACACAATGACTGAATGAGAACAGGTGAAACAATCAAGGGCGGGGTTAGACAGGACCAGACTTAAAGGGCCAGCAACATAATATAGGCCAAACAGACGGAGCGTTACATTCATTCATTATCACACCTGCTTATTCCTAATCAGGGTCACGGTCAGTCCCCTACCCCCACACTGGGCGCAGGGCAGGGCAGTACACTATTCAACTAAGCCCAGGACAGGGCGCCAGTCCATCGCTGGGTGAACACAAATGCACACACATACACATACAAACACAGACATATGGACAATTTAGAGTAGCCAATTCACCTGACCTCCATGTTTTTGGACTGTGGGAGGAAACCGGAGACCCCGGAGGAAACCCACGCAGACACGGGGAGAACATGGAAACTCCGCTCAGATGTGGACTCAAACCCAAGACCACAGCGCTGAGAGGCGAACGTGCTAACCACTAAGCCACCGTGCCACCCCGGAGCGTTACATTCACCTTCAAATTAACTGCTAATCCTAGAAGTATCTCACAAATATGTCATATATTATAATTTTCCTCAATAAATAAATGACCAAGTATAATATTTTTGTCTTATTTGTTTAACTGGGTTCTCTTTATCTACTTTAAGGACTTGTGTGAACATCTGATGATATAATAGGTCATATTTAGTTCAGCTCATGAAAAATGGGAGCACTTATATTTTTGTACAATATATATGCAAATATGCATCATTCATTTTAATAATCATCAGCAAGCAAAGGAAAGTGAACAAGTTTTAGTTTGGCTTGTGAAAGTAGGTAATAATTGTTACCTGGTGGTTTATGATTGTTAACCTTGTATGTATGTATGTATGCCCAGATATGGTTGGCACTCTGTCTTGGGTGATCCCCCTAGTGCTCGATGCAGTGCTCCAGGTGGACGGTCACTTCCGGTTGAGAGTACGCTGTGCGCGATTGGCTGCCGCTTCTCGCCGGTGTGTGTGTGTGTGTGTGTGGTTGAGTGTGTGAAAATGAAGTGTGTTGATTGTAAAGTGTCCTTGAGTATCTAGAAAGGCATGTCATGTCAATTCTATGGAGAAAAACAACACATGATGATGGAGAAATTAATAACCATACATATTAAAATGCAATAAAGAGAAAAGCTACAAAACAGAAGAGCTGGGATTTTTATCTAAAACATTTTAAACGGGATCAACATTAAATATATAAAAGGCACAAGCACCCTCGGGACTGTATAAAGTTTAAGTTTGGATTAATAAACCACAGCTGAGGAGCTGTTATCAGATCTGCAGTGAACTAGTGTGGTCCGACTCTAAGTCAGTGATTGGGTAGAACAAATTGGGAAAATCTACTGGCTTTCAGTGGTAAACAAAGCTGCACCGAAAAGCATTCCAAAGGGCTTTAGATAACACTGCTGTGATGCTTTTAGCAGCATCTTTCCATTGTCTCCATTGTCGAATATTGCGGGGCACATCATGGTGTATACTTCTGCAAGACCAGCATATTTTATGGCATAAAGAAAACAAAACACTTTTGATCTAGGTGTATTTTTGACCCGTTTGGCATTCCATATATTTGACAACATTATGTGATGGCATTAGTCCTCTTATTATTCAACTTTGAGTCTTGAGAAAACTATCATTATATATCAGCTCTCAAACCAAAAGATTAAGATTAAAATGACCCAATGTGATTTTCACACAACAGAATTTAACCCAGTCATGCAGTGAAACACACACACACACACACACACACACTAGGCTGTGAGAATTTGTGCCCAAAGCGGTGGGCAGCCCTTATCCACTGGCGGCCGGGGAGCAGTTAGGGGGTTAGGTGCCTTGCTCAAAGGCACTTCAGTCATGTCCTGTCTGGGGAAACCAGCGACCTTCTGGTCACAAGACCAGATCCTTACCACTAGGCCATGGCCGCCCCATACCCAAAAGCCCTCATACCAAATAGCCTCAGACCACGCAGTGTCAGAAAAAAGGTATCAGACCAAACGCCAGCGGAACTGAATTGGATGTAGATCAGAATTGGATTTCCTAAGGGTGTTTGGTCTGATAATTTTTTCATGAGGTTTGATACCTTTTTAATGATGGCTTTCCTGAGAATCTAAGTTGTTTAGTGTAAGGACTGATGTTATTCTTTCCATTGCATACCAAGGTCAGAGGATGTCCTAAAATGTACACCATAACCAAGGCTGTGAGCAACAGATAATCCTTGCTGGGTTTGTATAATGACAAACTCACATATGGTATCCGGCTCTGTATAGAAGTCATATTGAAGGTGTGAAATGAGACTGTTATCTGGATTAACTGTCAATAAAATGGATAAATATAGAAGTTTAGAGTCATGAATCTGCAGTGGAGCCAGGCAAAATCCGGTAAACGATTTGTCTGTTACATGGATCTGCTGGAGGAAACTCAGATCCGGAACTGAATCTGCTGTCTGGGTAGCAACTATTCTTTTGGGAAATGCAACCCTAAGTGGATGAAAGCCATAGGAGTAGTGGTCCATGTTGTTCCCCCAAAAGGGATGCTTTAAATGCAAATATGGGATTCGACTGGTACCGCTGCCTTCTCTCTATAGCCAGAAGGGATATGGACAAGGGAAGGGACAACCAGTCGCTCTCGACACTTAGGAAGTGGCAGACCCTTTCCTTGATTACGGGGAAAATGCAACTTAAGTGGAACAGAACCAAACAGAACCTAGGTGGAGGTGAGGCATTCTCTAATACTGGGGATTATACTTACTCTTGGATCCATTTGAAATTATATAGGAACTTTAAGTTGGTGAACTGGAGGTCTTCACACTCATGCCTCATGTGCAGGATGTGAAGGTGAGACATGTCTGGGTAAGCCTGATCATGATGGAGGGGGCTCCTTGCCAACGGATGAATGTGCACTCACAACGATAATCACAGGTATCCAGCTCCTATCCAGATAGGTGGTTTGGCCTGTCCCCTCCTCAGATCCACGAGCTATGTGAAACACTATCCCTTTCTGCTGCAACCATGCTCTCCTCCAGGTCCTTCCCTGAAACCTTGTGCATAATTATGGAGGCTTGACCTCCATGGTCTTAAAGAGCCAGGCCTGAAAATTTACCCACTTAAAGTGCATGTTTTCTGGTATCATGTTAGTCATTCGAGCCTCTTACCATGCTCCGGGGTCAAACATCTCACACCAACCAAACCTGGTAGGCCAGACTTAAGTACCCTCATAGGTTAAGCCCTTCACATTTTGTCTGTCCAGACCTCTGATACACTGGGAGACCAAAAACAAGTTGGCTTTTTGTTTTTTGTCTGTTATGCGGAAGAGCATACAGGTGCCTGTCCCTGGTGGTTTGTTGTTACTTGATGGTAGTTTTAGTTCAAAGAGGACATGTGACCAAAGCATAAATTTTGTTACACTTTGAAGTGGGTGCCCCAGAATGATGGTCACCTGGACCTGCACCTCCCCTACTTTGAGGGTCTGGGGGATTGTGTATCATAGTGATGCTGTAGGTACCAATCCCATTTGAAGCTTAGGACACAGAAAGAACCAGGGCTTTTCCCCCCATTTCAGGCTGGGCCTTGGCTGGGCTTGGGTTCTGAGCAACAGGGTGAGCCTATGGATTAGCATGCATCCAAGACATAAGAGAAGTGGTTCATGTTGTCCCCGGAAAGGGATGATTTAAGTGCAACAACAAAGGGGAAAAAGTTACAGTTAAAAGTCACTTTTGTGTCATAGCCTGTTTTCTGATTTGCACACAGCTCCTTTACCAGCTCCACAATAAACGTTCTATGCACTGTTTGTACAGAACATGTGCTTGTAGGTTCATGAGGTGGTAAAACATGACTAAAGACCAGCGGTGTGTATCTCTTTACTGTATACAGCCATGTTTTCTGATCTGTACCATCAACACCACCAGCAGGGATGCTGTAGTAGCTCAAAGTTTCAGACAGCATCTTTCTTTTCCAGATTTCTACAGATTTTGTTTCAGCCCCGCTGTGTTGTGCTCAAAATGCAGAGAACGCCTCATACCTCAGAATTTTTGTTGAGATATTGTCTCTGTGAAAAAATGATTTCCCACATCAGCAGACCAGGTTTTATTATTTTACAGCCTTGTGCACCTCTCAGACAAACACCACACATGCTTTCAGCTCAACTCTCAGACTGAACTTTATTTCCTTCTGCTTGTGTGTTGTGTCTTTTCACACATTTGTGCACATTTCAGTGTTAAATACAGTAAAATGCTCAATCCTTGGTTTATTGTGGACTCCAGGTTTTCTCTCCTGCACCGCCCTGAGCTTTTCATCTGCTTTTATCACCTGACAGCTGCCCTCATTAACACAACATTCCTGCAAACTACTGAGCATTTATTAGGCAAAGCATTACACACTTTTTAAATTATTTAAAAAATAATTCCTTTTGAAAAAAAACACTCCTTTTGAAATGCATTTATTTACAGTATTTTGGGTGGCTTAGTGGTTAGCACATTCGCCTCTCAGTGCTGAGGTCTTGGGTCGAGTCCCTATCTGAGTGGAGTTTCCATGTTCTCCTCGTGTCTGCGTAGGTTTCCTCCGGGGTCTCCGGTTGCCTCCCACAGTTCAAAAACATGGAGGTCAGGTGAATTGGCTACTCTAAATAATTATTCTGGTGTGTGTATGAATGTGTATATGCCCAGATATGGTTGGCACTCTGTCCTGGGTGATCCCCCAGTGCTCGATGCAGTCCTCCAGGTGGACGGTTGCTTCTGGTTGACAGTACGCTGTATGTGACTGGCTGCTGCTTCTCGCCGGTGTGTGTGGTTGAGTGTGTAAATGGAGTGTGTCAATTGTAAAGCGTCCTTGGGTATCAAGAAAGGCGCTATATAAGTGTAACATTAAATAATTATTTATACAGAATTCCTTTTTCTACATACACTCTATTTGAACTTCTGATGCAAATGACTTCCTGGCACTTCTAAAAGGTAGCTGTAGGTCAGCCAGGCTGGCACTTCTAGTGTTAAGAGGATGAAGGAAGCCCACAAACCTGCAGCCACTGGCTGTTTTCTTCTTCAGCACAGGAGCCAATTGATCCACCACTAAGCAGACATCCTAAGTCTCAATGTAGTTACGGGACTCTGGCATAGTGACTCCCCGATGCCAGTAAATTAAATACAATATCCCGGTATGTAGAGCAAGCAAGCTTCTTCCCAAACGTATCAACCAGTCAGTAAGGAAATGAAAATATAAGACATTTGATATCAGATACACAAAAGTGTAACCCTGTCTGATATGTGAGGAATAGTAACAGCCTTGTATGCAGTAGTGACTTTATCTTTGCCTGTGGTGGGTTACATGATTACAAAAGACACGTTGAGGTGAGGTTAGAAGTGTCATTCCTTTGCACATCATTCAGGCATAGATGACTTGTTGCCAAGGCCAAGACTAAATTCCTTTAGTACCCCAGTTCTCACAGGGAATTCATTTGTCCCCCAAAGCAAAATTTCCCTGAGGAGGGGAGGGGGGGTGAATTTTGTCAGGTTGGGATGTCTTTTGGCCTTCCAGACTCATATCAATTCAAAATCTAACCTTTGGTCACATAGCCTCTTTAGCAATACCTCAAAGAATATAACTTTTAGGGAACTCATCAGCCCTTGCCCGCTATGCCTGCCCTGTTCAGGGGGCTCACATAACATGTAGGCACCTGTCCCGCTTGTTTGATGAGATGTACCATGTTTTAGACTTAGGACATTGAGAGACCCAGGCCTCTCTTCTCCCAGCTCAGATTTTCACAGCACCGCCAAGGGCATGAAAACCTCGCTTGGCAGTGAGGTCTGGGTTTTGAGAGGAAGGGGTTGTGCCGCCAATATCCGGTGATAGGTTTTGTGGCCCAGCTGAGGACCTCACTAAACCATCCATTCGGTAGAAGCGACAGGCTGTGTGTACAAAGGGCAGCTGGCATGAAACAAATATGTATTTAAGTCCTGATGACACGATATGGTCAGAAAGGGATATTGTGATGTCATTTATTGATTATAGTAGTATAATTAAAACAGCACTATTAAATAAACAACAATGCAGCACAATGTTGTGTTAGGTCTTTAATATTTTCAATATTCTTTTGTTTAGAAATATTGCACATGGTCAACATGCCTGCTCATGAGCTCACGCTCAATCTTTCTCATTCTAAAATTCCTTCTCCAGTCCAAAGTAAGGACAGTTTTATTGGATACACAATCAGAAGGTGTAACACGCATACATGTGCATGTATGTGTGTGTGTATGTGTGTAAGCGTTGCTCTGTTGCTTAGGAAAGAAAAAAAATGGATGGATGAAGTGCCAAAAGTCAAGTTACTACTAAGTTATGATTGGTGGTTTCATAGGCTTGAGAATTCCTGTATCTCTATAATAATAATAACCAGCTTACAGGCATAACAGTCTTCTAGTATAAGATGGTATTTGCATGGGGGCCGGGGCAAGTCTGGTCTGCCAAGGTGCATATTAAATATCAGCAAATACGCTCACACACACACACACTCACACACTCACACACACACAAAACACCTGTTTATTACAGACATATAGAAATATATATATATGTATATTTATATTGTCACACATTCAAGTGAAGACTGAGGAGTATCGATATACTCATTACTCCTTCTCTCAGCAAAACAAGACGCAAAAAAGTGCTAGGTTAATTTTTTAGCTTGTTTGTTCTGTTTGGATTACTTCCTCAACACTCCTTTTATGAATGTTATTATGATTCTTAACTCTTTTTCAATATATATATCATATTGTGACAGCTTTGTCAGTCTGTACAGTGAATATCTATGGCACAAACCGGTCAATCAGCTGAACCAAAGGAATTTCCCCATCCACACCGTCCTATTGCACCAGTAAAAGAAGTAAAGTGGCAGAAGAAGGAGGAGAAGATCCTGAGAAATGCCACCTCAGCACTGGTCTCAGATCAGCTTTCCCTTGCGTAATCCTGATTCAAAATCATCCCAGACTACAGAGCTTATTCTGACTCTGGACCAGCACTTTATGGGCGCTTTCCAACAACACTTCATGTAAAAAGGTGGAGGAGAATGGGAAATGAGTAAAAACAGAAAAAAGGGGTATTTTTGAGGACAAAGCATATGAAAAAGAAGGGAAGGAATCAAATGAAATGGAACAAAGTTGTTGGTTAGATTTTAAATATCCTCTAAAGCAAATACTTTCCTGATTTAATTTGTGGTCCAGGACCACATTTTGTGCAAACACCTGATTAAAACATTTCAAAAAAGGGGAGAAAAAGCAAAGAGCCTCATGCCCCTGAGCCTACACGGTTATATACAGTGATAGGTGAGGGGGGTGGGTGAGGGAAGGCCTAAGATGGAGGCCTGAGACGAGGAGCTTCTGCTAAGAGGCTAAAACAGACAGTCTTTTTTTTTGCCCCAAACACTTGGGTAGCTTGATTAGTCCATGCTGGAAATACCAGAGTAAAAAGAAGAGAGGAGCAAGCTTTTACGGAGAAAAATATATCAGTCAGTTCCACCAGTACGACACAACAACTACAAGTGACAAAGCATAACTACGACTTGATTCATAGAGTGTAGTATTTTTTCTTGGTTCTGTTTGACGTTCCGTTGGAGGAGGACACTACTCTCCGGGCTTTGAGTGTGCTGTGTTGTTTGTTGGTGTTTCCTGTTGTTGTTCGTGCTGTTTCGGTGGTCGCTGTGGCCTCTGTTTTTCTGCTTGGCTGTAAGTGAGTCCTGTGTTTGTTGCTTTTCGAAAGTTTGGTTCCGAGTCTGCATCCGAGAGCAGTAACAGACAAAGGTGAAATTGGTGTGTGGCCCATTTGCACGAAGACCCTCCTCATCTCCAGCTATTGCTTTCTGTCTCAGTCTCTCAGATATGAAAGTGCAAGCGCATTCATCCTGCAATTCTCCTCCACTCAGTCTCACCTCTAGGCCAGGCAAAGAAAACACTGTGCAGACAGGCCGGTAGGTTGCTGCCTGAAGTGCAGCATTGAAGGGCTTTGAAACTCAGAGAGGAAGTGAAGTCACGCCAGAGCGCGGTGCTGAACCAAGGATTGTGCATTCTCAGTGGCACACGCAAACAAGTGCCACCAGATGCTTGACGGAAAAGGTTCTTGTGCCAGTTGTGAAGTTATTTCTGTATACTTGCATAAAATATAAGTGTTGGTGAGTGTGTGTAACTGTCACCTTGCCGCAGAGTGATTATGTCCAACAACAGAAAAGAACAATGTGAACCAAATGGAACAAAATCCACCAGGCTGGTTAGAAATGCAACAAAATCCACATAAGTGCTTTTTTCTCAGTGAGGTTTGTTAATCTCGCCTACAACACTCACTTCACCATTCTGTCTCCACTGTCTTCTTCAACTCAGCTCCTGCGATTCACCCATGCCACTCTTAGGCTCTTCTTGCCCTCTACCTTTTTCGTCGGACTCTGCCCAGCCGTCCTCTCTGGCCACAGAATTGGAAGGCCCTGGGGCAGAAGTGGAGTCTGACCCTCCTGTGAGCCCTCCTGGCCCTATCGTCTCCAGACTGCCAGGTGTGGCTGTCTGCATGATCTTCTGCCTCACTTCACGAATCTTCAGCTGCAGACAGACTTTGGTGGGGAAGGTGTCAGAGAAGCGTGCCTGGAAGGCAGCCGTGGCCTGAGCTAAGTCACAGGAGACAGAGGAAAAGGGTTTTACATTCAAATAACTCATTTTGTTGCTAATCATGGTGGCACTGAAGTCAATGTGAATGGCCAGTAATACATGTGTCTCCCACACAGTGATATGTATGTGAGTGAAGCAGCTTTAGGTAAGGTCTCTGAGCTAAATGACTGTTCTTGACTGATAAAAGGAGGAAGGGATTAGAGGGAAAGATCAAACATGAAAATGGTGGTTAATATGATGATATAAAGTGCAGGATAAGCAGTGCCTATTCAACTATTCAGCCCCATCACTTATCAGATTAGTCTGGATTAGAAATGGCACAAATTGACCCAGCTACTATTAGCTGAAATGGCCAATTATCTGAAAACTGCTGCATGCATAAGGACTCAACCTCTTCAGACTAGTACTTTGTATAACTGCAAGATGCAATAACAGCGTTAAGTCTCATTTTAAGTTCACAAGATAGCACTTTTCCACCAAAATAACTGGTTCCTGAACTGGTGCCGTTCGTGCTTATGAGAACCTCTGTGCTTTTTAGTGAACCAGCCCGCATTTCCACTAGTGTTAGCTGAACCGAGGATACGTCACGGTGTACGTCATCAACAAAGCAGAATTATAAACAAAGATGACGGAGCGCATCGACTACTTGTGAGCATTTGTGCTCTTGGTACAAATGCTTGTTTCACTTCACAAGTCAAATCTAGAGCCGGTACATTCCCTCGTCCAGCTCCACTGTGCGATAGCTCCTTTTTAGAATCTCTGTCATCCTTTTTTAGCTTCTTTAGCTTATCTATCACTTGCTCTCTTGAACGAACAAAACCTGCCCGAGCTAAATCCTCCACCAGCTCGCTGTAGAGTTTCTCCTTTTTAATACTCCCCTCACGTTTCTCCTGAAACTCCGGAGAACACAGATAACAAAAACTGAGTTTCTTCAGTGGACCACTGTACACTACGAGTCGCCTCAGTGCGCAGGCGCGTTTGGTTCGCACTGAAAAACCAAGTATTTTTTGGTTCCCGCTGCAAACAAACGTTCCTGGTTCAGGGCGCTATTTTTGTTGGTGGAAATGCGCCGAACGGTTCAAAATTATGTTCAGTCACTCCGTCTTGCTTTGGACTTGGAGATTGTCCTGCTAAAAGATTTCTGCTTGAAGTTTCTCCCAAGTTTTTGTTTATTTATTTATTGGCAGACTGAAGCAAGTCGCTGGCATTATCTCCATTTACTTTGCACCATCCATCTGTCTGGCATGAGTGGGATGGTGTGTGCTGAAGAATGAGTAGTTTGTGCCACATATTGTGTTATGAATTCTGGCCAAAAAGCTTATCTCACACTTTAACTGGGTCACTCTGGGTCACTTTCTTGCAAACATGCTTGGTGGGGTTTTTCTTCAGTAATAGCGTCTCTCCAGCCACCACACAGGCTAGCAGTATGCAGAACATTTGGTATTGTTGACTGGTGTACCTACACTCTAGTCTAATCCACTGATCTCTGCAGCTCTTAAAATGACTGTTGGTCTGTCTGCGGCTCCCTCACAAATCTGCTTCTTGCTTTTTGATGAGTTTTAGAGGTGAAATTGTCTAGGCAGTGCCAGGGTGGTATTTCTTCACAGTTGAGCCAACAGTGCTCCCCCAAACATGCTTATCTCTAATTTCCTTAGAACACTCTTTGGTCTTCACCTACACAGCTTTCCTTGAGACTCAAAATCTGATCAATAGTCATTTTTTATGCAAAAAAGATACTTTTTTCACATATAGAGACCAAATGCAATCAATTTGGTCCCTTCATTATTATTTTTAAACCTTATCTTTGTATACTTGGAGCTTCTACAGAACAGCGGTTACTTACGCAAGTGACATTTTTAGGTGTTCACCAATTCTGTTCTTAAATAAAACCAATACAAATTTAAAATTCATTTTTGCCGGTCAGTCTTTACAAAAATGAGACAGAACAAAATATCAAATGTAATCTGCAATCCAGACAAATCTAATGATGGCTGTGTTTTATTACAAGGTGCTACAGTGTACGTTTCTTAAAGATGACAGATAAACGTGAGAAGAATCAGGCTTAATACGACTACAGGTATGAAGTAATGGTGTGAGAACATTTAGATTTCATCAGCCCTTAGCCTACATTAGTCAGCCCCTACATACATTACTGTGTCATGAAACCTTTTCCTTTTAGATCAAAACTCTTTTTGCTGCTTGACCTAAAGTTTCATGTCATGTCCAATCTGAATCCAGCCACAACACAGGGGCAGAATAAAAGTCCACATCCCTAAGGACAGCATCTGTTACTATAACAGAGTTATAAAAAGATCAGATCATCAATAAACAACTACTAAAATCTGCCTAATTATCACCTAATCAAAGCTAATAACATTCAAGTAAACAGATCAATATAAATGTCAAATTCAGCTGAATGATAAGAATGACTACAAGCAGCATGACAGAAGTGTTGCATTGCTCTGACAGCCTTAAGTAATGAAAGCTAATGAAGTATGGAGAAAGACTAAAGCAGGAGCATGCGTGTTTGAGACAGAGCTGATTGGCTATTTCACACAGGATGCAGTTGTAATTGGTTACCTGAGGGAAAGAAGGAGCCATGCTCCTGAAAGAGCTGCATGACAAGTGCTCGGCGCTGATCTAGTGTTCGGCGCAGCGAGGAATACGGCACACGATCCAGGTCCCCTAAAACGTCCTCGGTCTCTCCTGCTGAGAGAGGAGATAGGCTTGTTTTAGATCTGTGTAGATCTGCGTACACAGCGTAACGTGACTGTGTGCATATGATTTGTGTTATATGTGATACTCTTCATCTGATCAACTGCAGAATGACTTCCTGTTCACATCCACAAATGTCAATATGAACAAATGCTTTGCACAGTATGACAAAAGATAATGAGCATTTTAACATGAACAGCAGATTTCTGTTACAAACCCAGTAAAAGGAGATCAGAATAACACTTTAACACCAAAAGACCAGAAAACCCTTAGAGCTGAGCTGACAGTACAGTCCCCTACGTTTGAGAGATTCTCAGGACATAACTTTGTGCCTCTCAGGGTGAACAGAACTGAAATGCTGCACTGAGTAACGTATGCTGCTGTGTATTTATTATCCAATACATGTTGAATAAGAAGGGGATTCAGAAGCTTTTACGACTGGAGAACATTTAATAGACAATGTACTGTGATATTATTGTAACTACATAACCCATAATCCTCCAGTGTGGACGTTTGGAGGTTAAAGGATGTACTGGGCGGAGTTGTAGGGCTCGGAATTGAACGGATCGATCCAGAATTGATTCTTGGGGTCACAAATCGATTTTTTCCGATTCTTTCAAATCCAAACGAAATACTTTACCGTTGCTGTCTCTGCAAATCACACGAGTCACGTCCAGCCCTTTCTTACCCGGGCCGGGTTGACGGTAAAACCCAAAGTGTTTCCAAATGGTTGCTTTCAAAGCCCTTGGCTTGCATGCCTGTACATATCCGATGCTGCTTCCTTGTTTTGCCTAGCACTACGGTGGCTGAGAAGGCACATCCACACCCGCAAAAAATCGATTTTTTGAAAACGAGAATCGATTCTGAATCGTTCAATGTTAGAAATGCGCTTTGAGCTCGAAGTGATTTTTTCCTGCACCCCTACGGAGTTGTTTATACAGTTCTGCCGGGTTCTAGCTAAAGCAGTGTAAATACATAAAGAAGGCTATGTGAGTTTATATGCCTTCACAAAAGTCTCTACACAGTAAATTTGCCAGTGTTAAATCAACACTATTAGAGTTAAATGAACACTGAGGGTGTCAAAAAGTAACACTCTCAGTGTTAATTTAACTCTAATGGTGTTGATTTAACACGGGCAGATTTACTGTGTAGGAGTAAGTTTATGAGCAGTGTATCAGTTCCTCTGCTCCCCCACAGTTTAATGAGGCACAGAGATCAGTAACAGAGGTATTAGGTAAACACATCAGAAGTGGTACTTATCAAATCAACCCCAGGTTTGGACTGGCCCTCAGAAAGATGAGCAACTGCTGAGCTGTGCTCCATAACTTCACAGCTGGTAACAAGACAGCTCTGAGAACAGCAAGGGCCGATCTGTCACAAGCCATCAGAGAGGTAAAGTGAGCTCACACTCAGTCCAGGGTCACTTCCAGGTCAGCGGCTGACACACCAGCTCTCCGCCCGATGACCAGGTCTGAGTGTCTGAGTGCAGCCGATCTGAAAAAGCCCTTGCACAGACGCTCCTGGACCAGACATCATTCATGTCTGAGTGCTCAGAACAGCTGGCTAATGAACTTTCAAAACATCTTCAGAATTTTACTGATCAGCACCGTCATCCCATCGAGTTTCAAGGGCACCAGCATCATCTCTGTGACAAAGAGGTGTTCAGTGTCCTGCCTCAACAATGCACTCGTACCCGCTATCACAAAGTGCTCTGAGAGCTTGTCATTAGACACAGCTGCTCCCTCTCTGGAGGAGGAACAGAGGATGCTATCTGGACCTCAGTCACATGACATCAGAATGCTGTTCAAAGACTTCAATTCAGTACTCAACAGCACCATACCTCAGCATGTGATTGGGAAGCTGAGCTGGATGAGCCTGAGTACTTCCTCTGCCACTGGATCCTGGACTTTTTGACGGGGAGACTTCAGTCAGTCCAGATGGGAAGTAGGATGTCCAACACTATTCACTGAGCACTGGGGCTCCCAGCAATGCATAGCTCGAACCCCATCATAAAGCTGGTGACACCACCACAGTTGGACTCAACAGCAGTGACAAGTTGGCACCGAGAGGAGGTACACATTTTAAAGGACTGGTCAACAACCTGGTCTGTATGTGGACAAAAGTTCCTTGGTGTCACCAACTGGAGAACTTTACTTGAACTCTTAATACCAGCTCCATAATCAATAAAGATGATATGTTTCTACTTCCAGACCCCTCAGACTATCACAACTCATCCAGCACTGTGTATGGCCCCACACACACACATACGCTAAACATGGAGAGGAAGACTACAGCAACACAGTGGTCAAAGATTGTTCCATGAACAACAAAGTGGTTTTACTAACTTTAATTCAGAATTACTGAGCTTCAAACATCTGTAGAATACACTAGAAATGCACTACATTGTCTGTATATTAGTTTGATAACACTGGCTGATATTATTTGCAGAAATGCACTGATTCATCACTGTTCTAGATCATTAACAGGAAGGTTTAACAAACAGTGTCTTTTAACCATTAGCTCAGTGTGAGGACATTTGCTGAGGATGCAAAATCTGCAAAGCAAAGCTAGAACCCTGTTTTAATATATTAATCCCTATATTAATACTCAAGTGTAAGAAACTCGCTAATGTAGCTTTAGCATTGGATTTGGGACATTGTAGCCAGAGAAATATCAATGCTGTCCTCAGCCCAGCATCCCAGCCCAAACTGTCCCCATCTATGTGCTGTGGACTGTGATTTTCATGCAAAATTAGCTATGAACAGAGACTAAATAATGAAGGAGCCTGGGAAACAGACTGAGGGATTTAGTGCACTAATTGAAGATCTTGGAAGACAATCACACTTAATGTTTGGTCAGTGAAGACATGTTTAAATATAAATGTTGCTGATTTACTTTACAAGTGGAGCTGCCAGGCTAATGGTACTAATACACAATCCTTAACCCTTCAACATTCTGCTACCATTTGTGTCATCTCTACCAATCGGTAGGTGTATGTTAGGCTAAAAAACATCCACTAGAGGTCACTGGAAATGCAACGTTTTCGTGTCTGAAATGCAAACCAGCAGCTTCATAACCAAACCACAAAGTGGATCAAATGCTGAAAATCTATTAGTGCTGCTGTTGAGTGTGAACAAAATCAAGTTTTTTGTATTTGTAGTTTATGTTCAGATTTGACCATAAAGTGCCTTCTCAACTTTATACAGAAGTGGAAAAAAAAGATTTACTGTGTTTATTATTACCCCCACCTGATCAAAAAATAATCAGTTTCTTCTTTTTTGGTGAGGATGTTAAAGGGTTAAGACATTTTGGGCTCAAGAGCTTGTTAAACCAATAATAACCACCAAGAGCCAGAAGTGTAGTTAAATGTGCACATATGTATGTACAGTACGTTTGCATGTGCATGGTACAGGTTGTAGAATAATTTGGAGAAATGATGCTTCATCTCTGTACTATTTTATTAACCCTTGCTGTCCCAAGGATGTAAAAATTCCACCTACAGTGATGATCACTATAATAAATAAATCTGTTTATTGTTTTGTTAATATTGTTTTGGTGATTTATTTTTTGCAGAAACTAATGGGCTATTATGACAAATATTGAGTTATAATGTTTGTTAGCTCCACTTCTAAACTAAAGAAGCAACATTTGGACATTCCATGACTGACTGACTTCTCCACTACGCTGGAGTAAGTAGAATTTTATATAAATATGACTTCTGATAAAGCACTTCTTTAATGCTCCAATCAGTGTTTATTCAGGTTTGTGAAGTGAGCTAGTTTTAGTTAAAATTCTGTTCTTACTCTCCATACATGTGCCATACACACACTGGGGCAAGTGAAATAACACTGCGGGTCTTATTGACACACAATTTTTTTCATGAAATTTCCAACAAGACCCATTTCCTAAAAGCCACATCCACAACCTGAGATGCTACATATTCCTCACACTGAATCCAACAAAAAAGAACAGGTTTAAACACGTTGTGCCTTATATTCTCACCAAGGCTTATAATATACTGATATAGCAGCTGAATGCAAAATGACACCCTAAATATGATCATGTATCAGCAGAGATGTGCTCAAGAAGAGCAGCCTGAACAATTTGCCAGATAAAAAACAAAAATATGTCTCAAAGCAGAGTTTGTTATAAGTCTTACTGGTGCTCATGTGATGTTTTACTGTTTAAAGGGGAATTCCACCTATTTCATAGACTGTTAAGATGTCATTCAGAGCAGTTTAATAATAATGATAATGAGAGGAAACAGACATTTGACCTCACAGGAAGCTATTAAATCATGCTATTCAAGGAAGTAATTAAAGTAGGTTTCAGCCTAAAGCTAATAATGATCAGCCACAACATTAAAGCCACCTGCCTATAGTGTGAGATGATTCCATGATTCCATGATTCCATGAAACCATGATTCATCAGACCAGGTCATTTCTTCCATGGTCCACTTTTGAAGCTCACATGCCCATACATATATAAATATGTATGTTTGTGTGTGTTTGTGTGTGTGTACGGTATGTTTGAATACATAAAATGGGTATATTTGCAGACACTGCTATATGTCTAGACACAAACCCTGCTCCTATCACTAACACTGAAAAGAAAGTAGATTCTCTGCAATATACCATTTCACATCACACTGCTCAAAATGACTTTGTGTCCATATCAGTTATTTAATTTTGCAATCTGTGCAATCCCATTTGATCTATTTACAGCTTAAAAACATACCTTTATAATATAGATCTTTTAATCTGCTCTTCTCCTTGGTGCATGCAATTTCCTTACTATTGTTACACATTTTTTTATCTTTTAAAAATAGGATTTTACAAAAATTTAAATTAAAACATTTTATATAGGAATATACTTTAAATGAGTATTTTAATATTAAATATTAAATATTAATAAATTAATGTCCAGTAATAAAGGCAGCATGTAAAAACAAGTACACACCAGTTCTGTCGAAGGTGAATATGTCTCCCTCACACTTGGCAGCACTCTTGGGTGTGTTGGGTTCTGAGCTGCAGCTGGACAAACGGCGGCTCTTTCTCCTTGGAGAACTGGGGTCATCTATAGAGTCTAAATCTGAGTAAGAATAAGAGATAGAAAGGACAGGGTGGAGGAAGAGAAAAGAGAACGACTGTTAGAAAAAGAACAATGCAACACTGTCCTGAAGAATTCTCCCATAAAACATGTCATATAATCCAAAAGCAGACACCGCTGTGCTATATCTGCTAATATGCTTGGAAGTTCTATTGGCAGAATCACGTTCACAGCTGACCTGTAATTTACCACCTAATTTACATACAATAAATGTGCATAGAGTGTACAAAACATGGGCTTTCATTTACTGCTCTGACTACACTCTTTGTCTCTCTCTCTCTCTCTCACACACACACACACACACCTGTGGAGTTCCTTCTCTTCTTGCGGTAGCTGCCCAGTATGGCTCTGGGGGAGGTGGCCAGACTCTGCAAGTTGGGGGAGGGCAGCACATCCTCTGGTTTAAACTCCGGTAGCTCAGCTAAACGCTCCTCAAAATATGTACCTGATAGCATTCTTTAGAAAAACAGAATTCAAACATTTATTCAGGAAGTCCGTTTAAGAAATATATATAAACTAGAACAGAAAAACAGGTCAATACAAGCTTGTTTTTGTTTAGGGGATGCACAAAAATATCATGTCACACACTGTATGTCACTGCTGATCTATCACTCACTTGTCAGGGTCAGTGGTGCTCTTGAGCGGTGGGGGGCGAGACTTGGCCTTCTTTGTTGTAGGAGGGTCACTTTGTGGTGGTGGAGGTGGATCTAATCCAGATGTATCCCTCCTTCCAGCCTGAGAGAGAGACAGAGATGAACAAAACATACAGTATTATACTATCATACAACAACCTTTGATATAGAAATAACCAGAATAGTACAACTGCATTTAACCCTTTAATGGGTTACAGTGCCTTGTGTATTCACCCCCCTTAAATTTTTTACCTACAGTATTTTGTTACATTACAAGCTGTATTTAAATGTTGTATTAATCTGAACTGTATGTGATGCATCTGTACAAAATTATCTTGTTGAAGTAAAATGAGAAAAAAAAAATGGAAATAAAAAACTGAAAATTGCCATGTGCATATGTACTCACCGTATTCATGTATTCATTTTGTGCTATTTGTTGTTTGCTTCATAGTTAAAAGATAATCACATTTTGAAAGTTGTAGGCATGCTCTGTAAATTAAATGATGTAAACCCTCAAATAATTCATTTTAATTCCAGGCTGTGAGTTAGCAAAACACAAAAAATGCTAAGGGTGTGAATACTTTTGCCAAGGCACTGTAAACAAGCTTTGTTCATTTTGCCTTTAAATCTACTTCTCCTTTAAAATTACTGTCTGATACTCCCTGAAATGTCTTTGTCTCAGTCTATATCATTCTTTCTCTACAGTCATTATGTAATACAAGATCTAGTCTCAGACCAGTACTGTTAACAAACATCTGATACAGTCCTTGGCATCAACTTGGGTTAACATGAGGAAGGGGGTGGTGGGGGACCCAAAAAAGAATAAAATGGAATGTGTATACAAGGGAGGCTAGTGAATATACTCCAGTTTTTAATTATCATACACTTTTATAATAATGTTGTGGTTTATAAAAAGTTAAGGCACAGTATGTAGTTTCCAGCGACATCTAGTGGTTTAGTTTCCATATTGCAGCCAACTGAAAACTCTTTCTACAGCCCCTCCCTTCCAAGCCTCTACAGAGACTGTCAGGTGTCATAAATCTTTGGGACACACAAACGCAATGTCTAATAGCAGCTTTAGAGCTAGTGATGTCACGTGGTAAGATTAATTTTAATGATAAATGTAGGAAATGTAATATGTAAAATGATCATAGCTACAATGCAGACGAAACATATTCTCTGCACTTCAGTAGTGCTATTGTAAACGTTAGCTGTTTTCTGTACAAAGTAATAAAGTAAACACATCAAACTGCTTCACTGTAGACAGATAATGCAGGCAGGATACACATTTTTCTCTAGTCAAGGTAAGCTTGCCATGCTCTGAAGAAGCACTTCAGCCGATACGTACGCTTCTAATAAAGTTATGTGGACCTATAGGCGTCGTGCTCCCTTACTTCTGTGAGGATTTGCTTACCTTGACTATTTACGGTCTCCTAGCGGTTGAGCACCATTCGAGGCTGTATGAGCGAGCGTGCTGCTTTGGTGCTTTGTACACATTTTTCTATGTTTGCAGACTTTTGTCCCTCATTAGATGTTTCCATCTAGGAAAGGCAACACCGATGTTTACTAGAGTTTTTTGTCTCTGTCTATTCCAATGTCTTTTGGTCTCATCATGTTTTCTTTTCTTTGACGATTGAAGTAGTTTTTTCTCTTCTTGACGAGCATAAAAATGTTCCGCCATCTTAACAAATAAACCAAAAAATCTTTATTCTTCTTCTCCTCCGTGTATTTCTTTTTATTGAGGTATATGTTTATTTCTTCTTCTCCTGTTTTATGTCAGCCAATGGTAAAACAAAGCTACTGTACAGCGCCATCGAATTTGAGTGGCCAATTAGTCATTACAACACAAACGTTTTTTTGCCTCGTTTGTCCTTTTTGAACTACTGTAGAAACATGGCGATGCAACATGGCGGCCTCAGTCGGTGTTCGACCCGCAACCAATGTAGATATAAACAGCTTATTCAATTGTAAAATAATCAAACAACTTCTTAGTTTATAATGATAAGATGTGTTTTTAATCATTTTTATTAGCGATTATCTTAAGTTCTGCTAAAAGATAACCCAAAATATTACATACTGTGCCTTTAAGGTAGCTGAGTGATAGAGCCTCTTTTCATAATATATTACATAAGAAAACAATCCAGTCACTGAGAAAGCAAGATAGCTACTTACTCTAATAAAACAGTTTTTGTTAATAAAAAGCATCTGTTATAGTTCAGTTTGTGATGCACCAAATATTCGGCAACTGAAAATATTCCACAAAAAAAACATGCTTTCGGTGATTGACCGAATAAATGAAAAGACTGAATAATTTCTACTGAACAATGAGGTTTGTAATGACACTATTACCTTTTTGGACATTCAAACGTGTTCTTTTCCTCACCAGTTAACAAAACAACTACAGTTTGGTGAACTTAAAACTGAAAAAGACAACAAACTACAAGTACAACCTTTACTAAACTACACTTGTTATGATGAAGCCAGGATACAGCTGCTTAGCTATATGTTTGTGTTATCTTGGGTTTGTTATCTTGTGTTGTGTGTTAGCTTGTTGTGTTTGTGTTAGCTTGGTTTGTGTATGTTAGCTTATGTTGTGTGTTTGTGTTTTTTTTTTGTGTTAGCTTGTTGTGTTTCTGTTAGCAGGTATTGCTTGTGTTAGCTTATGTTGCGTTTGTGTTAGCTTGAGTTATGCTTGTGTTAGCTTGTGTTGTGTGTAGGGTTGCCACCCATCCCGTAAAATATGGAATCGTTCCTTATTGTGAACTAAAAGTGGGTAAAAGTAAAAACTATTAAATGGGAGAAATGCGACTGAACTGAGACAGCGCCATCCAAAAACAATGTCAAGTTATATTAAATGGAGACGAGTCAAGCACTAGGACCCAGCAAAAAACAGGCCGCTCAATCTGAAGCCCGGCCACAAGCTCACTGATTGGCTGAGCAGATTGTTGCTAACGTGTGATTGGCCGTCCCCACTGTCACCTGCGTTCATCTGGTTCACTGCCAAATGTCAATAGCACACTTTTTAAATAGATCACGATTCACGCAGCACTCATTGATTTTCTTTCTTCTGTTTAGTGAAGAACACACTTCCCACATGTCATGAATCTTTTTATGCTGTTGTGCTCAGAATTTACCATAAACAGCCAATCAGAAAGCAGTAACAAATCTTGTAAGTCTATGTATATAATACGTATTATTATCTATTGACCACACATTCCAAAAATAAGTGTAAAACTGTTAGTAATGAGTTGGAGTGAGGTTTGACACAAGCTTGAGTGAACTGAAGAAATGTTATGCTACATGTTTTTTCATATTTAATAATGTATTAATATTTTATTACTGATTAATATTAATATCAATGTTATTTTATTATTACTAATAATGATTAACAGTTATTAGTGTATTATTAATAGTAACTAGTAATGATTAATAAAATATTGATAAATATTTTAAGTCGTTGTGTAATGCTAACTAATAATTAATTAAAATATTATATCACATACTATCATTATGACAGTTTAAGTCCCTTCCTTGTGATACTGATTTAAGAGATTAAGGGGGGGGGGGAGTTATGACCAAGCAAACCATCCCCCCCAACTCTTTCCGCCCCCCCACCCCGGACCATGGGTGTTCCTTATTTCAATATATGAAAGGTGGCTTGTGTTGTGTTTTTTTCACCTGTGTTGTGTGTGTTAGCTGATGTTGTGTTTGTGTTAGCTTGTGTTGTGTTTGTGTTAGCTTGTGTTGTGTTTGTGTTAGCTTGTTGTGTTTGTTAGCTTATGCTGTTTGTGTTAGCATGTTTTGTGTTTGTTAACTTGTGTTTCTGTTAGCTTGTGTTTTGTTTATTAGCTTGTGTTGTGTGTGTTAGCTTGTTGTGTTTGTATTAACTTGTGTTTGTGTTAGCTTGTGTTTGTGTTAGCTTGTGTTGTGTGTGTCTTAGCTTTATGTTTATTAGCTTGTGTTGTGTGTGTTAGCTTGTGTTGTGTTTGTCTTAGCTTTATGTTTATTAGCTTGTGTTGTGTGCGTTAGCTTGTGTTGTGTTTGTCTTAGCTTTATGTTTATTAGCTTGTGTTGTGTGTGTTAGCTTGTGTTGTGTTTGTCTTAGCTTTATGTTTATTAGCTTGTGTTGTGTGTGTTAGCTTGTGTTGTGTCTGGCTTCTTTTAGTGAAGACATATTGAAGGCATCGGTCCTTTTGGCTTTTGATATGGCCTGAATTCCTCTACAGCTGTCCTGCATGAATGCAATTCCTTTTTCTCAGTTTAAATACTGTATAACTACCACTGCTGTTCTCACAACATATTTCACTGCCACGACTTCTCTTCAGCTTTGTGCTAAGATTGGGGCGTGGAATGACGCCACTGACTCCTATGAATACAATACTCTATTATACACTACTGAATCATCACACTTATACATGACAAGTATCACACAATGACAATCATTTCAATGAATTTAACAAAACAACATTATACAGATCTTACAAAACGCTGTGGTTTAGATTAGTTGACGTTCTGCTCACCTCTCTGCCATGCTCCTCCCTGCAGTCATTATCAGTGGTCTGACTCCTGAGAACCTCTGTTCCTCTCTCTCTTATTGCTCTCTCTATCCGAGAAGAGTTCCCTCCTCTACCATCTGTGTCATTCTCATGCTCCATCAGGTTCTCTTTCTTTCCATCTTTTTCTTCCCCATGCTGATGTGAGGGAATGTGTTTGACTTGACTTTTGACCTTCTGAGAAACCTGTGGTAATTTGGAGATTCCTGGCTCATTTCCTGAAATGACAGATATTATCTGAGTATAAACAACAGTTCAAACACTGTAATGTATATTTTTATATCAAACATTTCAGAATAGCTGTAGTGCATGTAGTACATATAACATATTAAGAAAAGTGTGTACTTTGTTGTAGTATAAACTGCACTGTGACATTTTTTGAAAGTTATTGCTTTAAAAGTTGTAACAAGAGAGATGGTGAGTTCACAGTGAATTATAGGCAGAAGAATATATCATCATTTTAAACATGTGTTCATTTATTGACGTGACTGGGTTGACTGCATTGATGTCATGCTGAGAGCTGTATCACAGAGTCAGATTGTCTGTCTTACAAGTGAAATGTAAAGTCGTTCTTCAAATATAGCATAATTAGTGAAATAGTTTGAGTATGCACAGCATGTATTAATGCATTAGTGATAATATGATTATATCATTATCAGTATAAATTGCATCCTGATATGTTTTTCTGAGAATAATAGGAATAGTATTTCAAAATGCATGAATTAGACTAATTATGAACTGCATAGAACTGGCAATTAGTGACTTTATTGTATTACTTTATTTTTTACCACTTTTTTTCTAACTGCTTGTTAAATTGTTAATTTTTTGTTTTTTCTGTGTTGTAACCCACTTGCAAATCACAGAAAAAATTATTATTGCACTACATATTATACATCATGAAAATGCCTATGAGGATGTTTTTTTTGTCATATTTCCCTCCCGAAATGTGCATCCCTGCAATATTTACCTGTATGTTGTGGCAAGGTTGGACTAGAGGCCCCTGTCACACCACCAGGTGGCGCCAAATTTGTCACATTTGAAAAGACTCCTTCTCTCTGTGTCTCCGCCTCTGGAACTTTAGGACTTTCCATCTTCATAGTAACTTGTGACTGTGAGTGAAGGAGTGATGACGCTATAGAAATCTTCACATGAGGTGAGGATGGAGATGTAGGATTTGATGTGGAACTGGCCACACTTTGTGGCATGGTTGGCATGGAAACCACTCCCGTTGCCAAGGTGACGTTGGGGGCGGGGTAAATGGTGGTCAATAGCTGGCGAGGGGGTCCTGAGGCTGAGGCAACCTGTGATGAACTGCTGGGGGGTGGAACTGGGGCCAGAAGGGGAGGCTGACCTGAGGGGAAGATCAGCTGATGAGGATATCACATGTTTCTGACAATCAGTTGAGCATCTGTATGACTGTGTACTTGGTCTGTAGTGATTAGTTGACAGTATTTTAATTTGTGGCACGTTGTTTGTACAGTCACATGACAAAGTACACCCTCTTTGAATTCCATGTTTCTATGTATCAGGACATAATACAAACATCTGTTCCTTAAAATGTCTTCAAATGAACTAAATACAAACCCAGCTGAACAACAACACAAAACAAAGTACATCATGTCATCATTCATTTCACAAAAACTAGGTCAAAATGCAGAAGGTGTGTGAAATACTAAGTACACCCTTACTACTTCCATAGGAATTAAGAATGTAAGTATTAACCAGGTGCTGTTAGTCAAACACCCCTGATTAACTGATCTTCAGCAAGCGTGACCACCTCTATAAAAGCAAACATTTGCTGATCTACATTCAGATGTGTGTTGATGCCAATGAGGAGAGACATCAGCTGTGATGTTAGAGGAGCAGTTGTTGCTTCCCATCAATCTGGGAAGGGTTATAAGGCCATTTCCAAACAACTGGAAGTCCATCATTCTGTAGTGGGAAAGATTATTATTAAGTGGAAAACATTCAAGACAGTTAACAATGTTCCCAGGAGTGAATGTCCCAGTCACACAGATCAGATCAGACTGTACCATATCAGCACAAACACATAATATTAACTGTCTAGCACGGTGGAGAAGATTTGATGACTTGGGCTTGTTTTGCAGCCACAGGACCTGGACACCGTGCAGTCACTGAGGCATGAACTCCTCTGAACACCAAAGTGTTCTACAGTCAAATGTGAGACCATCTATCTGACAGCTAAAGATGGGTGGAGATTGGGTCATGCAACAGGACAACGATCCCAAATATACAAAAGAATGACTAAAAAAGAAAAGTATCAGAGTGTTACAGTGATCCAGTCAAAGTCCAGACTGCAACCCAATTGAAATACTGTGGCTGAAGCTTAAGAGAGCTGAGCATAAACGAATGCCCACAAACCTCAACGAAGTAAAGCAACATTCTAAAGAACAGAGGACAAAAATTCTACCAGAGTGATGTGAGTGACTGATAAAGTAATACAGAACATTATTACATCAAGCTGTTTCTGCTAAAGCTGGTTCTACAAGCTATTACGTCGTGGGGTGTACTCACTTTTTCACACATGGCTTCCTCATGTTGGCTTCATTTTTGTTAAATAACGACACAGTGGAATCTGTTGTGTGTTCATCTGAGGTAGTTTCACCTCATTTTACGACCTACTATGTACCAGATATTCTTGTCCTGATTATGTAAAACCATTGAATTCAAAGAGTACTTTGTACTTTGCTTTTAACAAGCACGCTGTAATTTACAGCCTTCAGACTACAGAAAGCATTATGGCTTCTGTGTTTCTTTGCAGCATAAAAGAATAATCACTTGCTGCAGACAGGACTATGAACGATGGCAGCATCAATAAGTCAGAAACCAAAGAAAGCTTAACTGATTATTCAAATGATATTTTAGCCGATTTAATAGTTTTAAAAAACATTAGTTGCATCCAATGTTCCCTCTAATTTTTCATGTCTGAGCAAACACAAACTCTCTGAGCGGTGCCTTGAGCCACTGTGAGCAACATTGTGCACTCAAATCAAATCGAATCAAATTTATTTATAAAACACTTTTTACAACTGATGTCATAAAGCAGCTTTACAGGGTTAATAATAAACCCCAAAGCACTGTGGTCACACCAGCATCACATCCATTCAAGTTACATGGTTTATTAAAGAATCTAATTACAGTTCTAACTACACTATTAATAATATGGTAACATTAGTGTGTATTAGTTCTTTTATAACAGATTTATATCCCCGTCAAGAACATTTAATACTAACATACTTAGCAAAAAAAAAAAAAGGAACTGACTTCTTCATTTCACATTTGCAGTATTTTCCTCATCATTAGGAACACTATTATTCCATTACATCAAACCTTTTTCTTTTTCAAACCCAGTCCTTGCAATACCCTATTTACCTTATTTACCTGGCATATTAGCTAGCGACTGTCTTCTCTTCACCTTCTCTCTCTCTCTCTCTCTCTCTCTCTCTCTCTCTCTCTGTCTCTCCTCTTCACACTGTATTTCCTTAGGTTGTTATGTTCTTGTTCTTATTGTTCTATTCAATCTTCCAGCACCCACTTTTTTGTTGTTTTTTGGCGGCCGCGGTAATTCTTAAAAGTAGCCCAAAAAGCCCCACCCCGCCACCCTTGAATTTTCACCCGCGACGGGATTTTTAAACAAACCCAATTTGGCGTGAAATTTGCGAACCTGGCAACCCTGGCCACACCACTTTGCTAGCTAACACACACGTGTGGCGGAACGTAAGGATGCTGTAAATAAGTTTGTGAATCACATCGTTGGCTGGAGCAGCCAGTCACCGGTCACTCACTGACTCACACTGCAGTATAGTACAGAATTAATTGTGTTTATTTTATTGTAAATTCAGGTTGGATTTTTTTGTGCGCAGTGCAGATTTCCTGTGCGCGGAGACCGTGTCAGCAGTGCGCAATTGCACACGCGTGCAGCTTAGAGGGAACAGTGGATGCATCCACACTAGACTCAGAAACCGGCTGTCAATCATTCTACTCACCTGCCACTATTGGATGTACCAGTGTGTGGCCAGGAGGAGCAATGGCAGTGAAGCCAAGAGTTGCCATAGGAGATGACAGAAATGCTGGTCCTGGAGGAGCTGGAACTTGTTGTGGGGAGGAGGCTGCTGTTGTGGAGCTCAGTGGCAAAGTGGCACCAACACCAGGGGCTGACTGAACATAAGTTATCCTGAATAAAGACATTACAACAAAAAAACAGCAGAAAATTGTTTCAAACACTGTTCATGTCATTGCACCACCACCTGTGGCATCATTCTGATCATGTTTGGGGACAGAGAGGATGCAGACTTATTCTCTAAGGTGCACTTCAAAGACAACCGTGCTGTCACTCAAACATTTCCTGCTACTCCAGCTGGCACAACAACCACCCACTTCATGCTATTTTATGCCTGAATGTAACTGGTTTGGTTCCAGAAATGATGAGATCTGAAGTCAAGATTTCACTAGAAGGGAAGTGTCTTCATGGTCTAATATGAGGAACCGTAACAATTCATGCTAGTACAGGCACTGAAAACACAAACGTAGATGTTCCACAAAACAGATGCTCATTTGAAATCTCTGTTACTGGTTAATAACATATGTTTTTTGGTTTTGTGAACATGCATAGTGACGACATGCTGTCTAGCCCTTAATTACCATCATACACAAGATAAGATGTAAAATATCTTATGCCAAACCATTAGAGCTTCACATAGGGCCCACTCCTCTCTCTTACTACCAGCAGCCACACAATCCTATTGTTTCAATCCTACAGCTACACCTTATGGTTGCTGTGGCCGTTTATGATCCAATCAGCAACCAGTTACCCTTATCATCTATGGTTACTTATTGAGCCCATCACATGAGTACCCAAACCACACACTGCATTACTAGCTCTTCACAGGGGTCATCAGGTAAGCACCTTCCCTCGTCAGTGTTTCGCTGAATTAAGCCCACAACACCTCCAGAAGGTTCAACAGTGAAGTCTGGCGTCCCAGACCCACTCCCCTCCAAGCTAGCTCTACAGACCTTCCTTACCCTTAACAAAGGTAAATCCACACTGGCCTCCCTGGTGACTAAGGCTGTAACTGATAACTGAGGAGTTCATTCTGTAGAGCAGTGTAAACTACCTTGTAGGAGATGGAGTCAAAAGCACTGTCTGAGGTGGAGTGCTGCCTGAAGCCATGACAGTAGCTGCTGCCACAGAGACAGGGAAAGAGCCTCCAGGGTGGACTGTACCCCCAGGCTGGACACTGGTTTGGACCACTGGCATTGGTGCTATCTGAATGATCTGTAATAAACAAATCAAGAGTGCTTACAGAAGCTGGGTACTTACGTTAGTTGGTTATTCCGTGATGTCTGTACGTTTCTTTAATAAGTGCTTGCACGCTAACCTACCTTACTTCCTGGTTGAGTCCCATTTTTTACAGGAAGGGGAGGAGCCACAAGGGAAATGGGCTGCGGAGGTGTGGATCCTTGTCTCACTGTTGCCATAGGAACCAACATCTTGTTTTGTAAGACTGGAGACTGTGCTTGAACTATAGAGAAGGAGGGAGAAAGAGAGTGTAAGAGTAGGGTGGGAATTAACAGTCTTCACTTCTTAACAACCTTGTCTGTTCAGCTACAAGTTGACGGTTTTGTGTTTATACATGTGAGAAAGAATCTAGACTACAGCCTAACTACTACATTTCGTTGGTATTTTGCAATTGTTTACTTAGTAGATTCTCTTAAGCTTTACACCATTTCCACCATGCAATCAGTCCCTTAGTCCATCTCACCTCTTCCTCCTGGGCTGACTCCTCCTACTGAGGCATATCTTATTCCTGGCCCAGGCCCTGAATGAACTCCATTGGCCAGTGATACATGTGTGGGGGCAGTGGGCAGGGCAAGGATACTGGACGAATGCTGGGTCTGCTGGGTGGAGGGGCTGTTTGGGTTGGCTGTGGCAGGCAGAGTTGGAAGGATGTACTGCAACTGCGTGACTGTTTTTTCGCCACTAGGCGGAGTGAGAGAAGCTGCTGGGAGGAACTGGGGTTGAAGCAGGGGAATAGGCACAGCACTGTTGTTAGGTACTCCATTACTAGATGTGGGGCCTGGCAGGGGTTGGGGTGGGGTAATGAGTTGAACAGTGGGTTGGTTTGGAAAGGCTCCTCCAAGTACTAATCCTGTGACTAAGCCTCCTTGGCCAACATGTTTGGGTGAGGAGGAGGGAAAGTACCCACCCCCTGGAATGGCCACAGTCCCCGCTGATCCTCCTGCACCAATCAGAAGCTTGCCCTTCCCATCAGGGTGTGGAGCCCCAAAGGCCACTCCCCCTTCAACAGGTTTGCTAGCAATGGGAATTGGTGTGCTGGCCACAGGTCTAACCACATTGGTCACCACGGTTGGGGCCATCCGGACAGTCCCCAGCACCTGCGGAATTGCTGGTTCAGTGAAGGGAGTGACATTCAGTCCTGCGGTGGATGATGAGAGTGACTGAGAGGGGGCCTGCCCTCCTGCTCCTGTTCTTCCACCTCCTCCTTTCCCTTCTTTGGATCCTCCATTCTGTTCTCCACCCTGTGTCTCTTGCTTTCTCTTGCTCTCTGTGTTCTCCCCCTGGCTTCTTATGTCTTTGTTGCTAGTCAATATGCCTCCAGGTAGGAATGAAATGGGACAGACTAACGGCTGGAAGTGAGAACAGGAGACAAAAAGAAAAAAATACAAAAAAGTGAGAAACTAAGGCTGATTTCTAACCAGTAGTAGTGCACAATCTAACTGAGATATAACCAAATGAAGACATTTTCACAATACACAACATGCATCTAAACGATTATTCACTGTTTTACACACTGTGCAGCACAAAAAGCAGGACCATTTATACTCGTGCAATCTCAGCATCAGTACATTAAAACCCACAACCTCCAGAACACAGAGCAAAAAGCTTAGACGATATACTTTATGAAGGCCACGTCTAAACCTCTTAGTAATCAGACAAGCTGTTGGACAGTTTTGTCCCCACTTGATAAGATATTCTCAGATCATGTAATTAATCATAATGAGGATATACTCTCACTGGCCACTTCATTAGGTACACAGTTTTTGTATTTGCACACATTGTTCATTTTATCAGCTGAACTGAGCAGACAGGTGCACTTTCTACAATTACTGTAGCCTTATCTGTTTCTCTCTGTGCTTTATTAACCTCCTTTCACTCTGTTCTTCAATGCTCAGGACCCCCACAGAGCAGCTTTTATACGGGTGGTAGTTACATCAATGAAAAATAAACACTGGAATTTTATGGTTAAAGATAAGATCAACAATGTCCGGCAGATATTCACAAAACAAAACAAAAAGAGCAACAAACACAAAACATCACAATGACTCAAAGTGTCTGTGGATCCTCAGCACTGCAGTGACACTGATGTGGTGGGGGTGTATTAGTGCATGATGCACTGGTACGAGTGGATCTGATACAGCAGAGCTGCTGATATTTTTAAACACTTCACTGTCACTGCTGGAGTGAAAATAGTGCACCAACCAAAACTATCCAGTCAACAGCATCTGGTGACCACCAATGAAGGACTAGAGCAGGGATACTCATTGCGCGGCTCCCGAGCCACATACGGCTGCGCGGCTCCCGAGCCACATACGGCTCGCTGTGCTTTATTGGTGGCTCTCGTGACCGGTTACGAAAGTACGTCAGCACAGCCAAAGTATTTTAAAAGCATGCTACAGAGACATGTACTGTAATGCACTTTACATCCAAGCACTTGCCCTCTCATTTTGCCTCAATTAAAGTTGGTTCCAAATGGGGGATACTGTGGAACCTGGCAACACAGGCACTGTTTCCAACAGCAGGCTGCACCAGACTCTGCTGTTGCCAGGTTCTCGGTTTAACACTTATAAAAGAACTAATAAAACTCTAATGTTACCATATTATTAATGACTTTAAGATAAACAGCAATAATCATAATAAATCCTTTATAAACAAAATATTAAGTCGTACACTCGTACACAGTTGTTTTGCCATTCGCTTCAAACGTGTGACAGACATATTCTGGGCTAGTTTAAGCTTCTAAAGGGCGGGTTTTAAACTGACTTTAGGCTGGATATTTTAGCTGGACCTGGCAACCCTGCAGCATAAGCTAGCTAGAGCAATATATTCAGTGCGCAAAGGTTTAGTTCATAGGTGGGTTGTTAATTTTTTCTATTATTTGAGTGACTGGGGCTGATATTGTGGCTCTCTCCTTGACTTTGATCTGTCAATATGGCTCTTTTGAAAAAAATAGTGAGGATCACTGACTAGAGGATCAGTCAACTGTGCTGCATCAGATGAGCTACTGTGACTGAATTTACAAGGTGGACCAACAAAGTAGATGTATCTAACAGTGTGGACAGTGATATAACATGTGTCTGATCCACTCATACCTGAACAACACATATTAACACACCACCACCGCATCAGTGTCACTGCAGTGCTCAGAAGGATGCACCACCAAAATCTGACCTGCTCAGTGGTGGCCTGGCCACTAAAGAACAGGTGGAAGGAGGTTCACAAAGTATACAGAGAAACAGATGGAGAACAGTTAGTAGAACTAAAGTGCAGCTCTATGGTCAGTGGAGCTGATCAAATGGACAGTGAACATGGATTAAACCCGATGTCAACCATTCTTCTCCTGTCATTCAGGTGATGTTCAAAAATAAATGATCACCCAAGCGATTTATAGAATACGCAGTGAAAACATACAACATCAATGTTACACTTCAAACATCACAGCAAGACATTTTATTTCCCCCTAAAAGTTTACCTTGCCATCAGTCTCATCAGTAATGTCATTCTCTTCATCACTATCTGTCACTCTCTCTTTACACTTCAGGTCTATAGATCCCTCCGGAAAAGAATCATCTGCATGTCAGACACAGAGAGACATTAGGTTAAAGATTATGTGAGGCAAAAACCTACTCAGCAGTTCTTCATTTCAGACTTGTAATGCCTAGTTCACAATACACGACCCAGTTTTCCAGTCGCCGACAATATTTTGTGCATCGCCGACAAAAACGTCTGCTCGGAAGTGAATTGATCTATGATCATTCATCATGGACAGACGAAATAAAGCTGGCAATAGTATGTATGTAACAGAACTGTAACTGTACTGCAGACTCATAACCTGCACGCCAGCTGTACTGTTCTGTTCTCCTGACAAAACGTGTGTTTGGACAGCAGCCAAGATTTCCCCAAGATAAAAAATCATGTAGTTCATGACCCCATGGCGCCAACCAGGCATGTAGTGAGAAAGCCAAAACAACTGAAAGACTCACAATTACGGCTCAACCAGTCATGCGGTGGGAAGGGCACGACAACAGACGACTCAAAAAAGTCATGTAGTGTGAACCTGGCATAGTATGTTTGAGATGCTTGGTAAGCTATCAGAGGCTAAGAAAAGAATAGATTTGCCTTTGATTTGATGTTGCTGCACGTAGCATAGTAAGGCTTTGTCACTTTTATGCAAATAAGCTGTTGCTGGCAATGCCCCAACACCAGCGTTTACGCTGAGGGTTTACCACACGTGAAAATGACAGAACACAGAGGTGTATCCAACTGTCCACCATGAGTCAGAGACACCTGCACAAACACCTTCATGAATGCAGCACACACACACACACACACACACACTCACACACACACACACACACACACACACACTCTTTCTCTCTCTTTCTCCTTTTTTTTTGACAGTTGAATGCAGCCCAAAATGGTGGAATCAACTAATCTAGTGGGTGGGGCTCTGGTGGGGGTTGACAAGTCGATTCTATTCAAATTTCCTTTTTGTGACGTTACAATAAGAGAGCCATTCAAACGTCTGACAGAAAGCACATGATTCCTGACACCAGAATTTGTCAACTGACTTTCACCTGTTTTTTTCCCCCTTGGAGGGTTTATAGGAGCAGTAGAGACCCAAGTGGAAATACAAAAACACACAAAAAGTGAGTTTTGCATCATTTGTCCACATATTTATCCCATAATAAAGTTGAGTTGAATAAGAATATTGAATAAACATTATACAGTAAGAACACCCCTTTAAGCCCTGAAAGTGATATGCATACATAAAAAACAACAGCCTTTTATCATCAAACCATGATCTAAAAAAAGAAACGTGTGTTTAATTTAGAGCCTTTTTCTATTAAAAACCCATGAAAAGTATATCATCACAGTGTAACACAGTCGTATTATAGATCAGAGGAAACAAATGCCACAAATGAATGAACTTGCCCATGACATCATCATCTCCATCTTCCTCACAGATGACCATTCGCTCTTCATCACTAGTCACATCCTCGCTTGCCCTGCGCTGTGTGAGAGTAGTCGGACGAGTCCGAAAGGAACCTGTTTCATCCTGAAGACAGAGAGGGCGGGAGAGAATATAGTTTGGTATCAAACATGCAATGTGTGTTAAAATGTGCTGTGAGGACTTCATACCTTCTCCAGATCCCTTTCTCGCTCTCTCCTCTCCAGGCTGTGCACAGCACTCTGGGAAAATGCTCGAGGGCGTGGGAGCTGGCTTCCCATTGGCCCGCCACGCCGCTCAGGCCCTGGTGATGTCCAGCTGGACCCTGCTCCCTTGTGCTCTGGCCCCTGAGGCACTAACTGGGAATCTAGAAGGATTGAAACCAGAATGATCAGGTTTATCTGAGGTACACACACCCATGTGGTGTGGGCATCAGCACTGCTATCTTGTTGTATTGAGTACAGTATGTCCAGTAATGAGATGTGGCAGTCAGTTACAGACATTTTGTCTGGGTAGGGTGGGGGATTTCTAACATAGCAGATGCTTTTCACCAAAGTCATGTTTGTGGTCAGTATTTTTGATGTCATATCTGAAAAAGCAGAAGTGAAACTGAAAGCTTTCAAGGTTTTATGAGGAGAGGGGATGCCCTGTTTTCTATTCTCATGTGATTCCTTCACTCATAGCTCTAATTATAATAGTTATCTACATTTACTCAACTGTCCGAGGCATGTTTTCTTCACATTTTCACTGTTCACATTTGTTTTTATAGCTCTCTATAGCTGACCTCGGTGTAACCATCAGTCTGAATGTATGTATAATTTCATATCCATGTGCACACACCTGTGCTTTCCGAAACACTTCGCTCTCGGGGCTCTTTGGCCCCTGGAGTTCCCCGGCCTTCAGACAGAGACTTTCTCCTGTCTTTATTACACCATTTCCAGTCAGGGTGAGCCCTGAAGTGAGCTTCCTTCACCTGAAACACAAACAGATTGGCAGACACAATAGATGATTTACATATTTCCTTCCAACTGTCAATAAATGAAAAGACATCAGACAGTAACACATTCGGCTGAGAGGCTGAAATAGATGGTATCTTTACAAGGGTGGAAGCAAAAGTCTGTGTGCCCTGCATGTTCAATACTTATTAACATCCCGTTTGGCAAATGTCATTTCTCATTTACATTACAAACAGCTGAAATGGCTACCCAAAATGCTTTGCTGTCTTCTTATAGCCTTCTCCTGCATTTTGGGCATCAGTGTGTGAGCTTTAAATTTAGCATAACATGGCACTTCCTCGTGATGACTGTGGACAAGGCATAGTCATAACAAACTAATGAAGGTCTTGGCAGAAGTTATTAGAAAGCTGAAAGCTTTTAAATGTTTAATCTTAAACGTTTGCAGATTCATCTTCTGCTCACTTAACCATTCACAGAAACAGATATTTTGACCATGGGTGCCTAAACTTTTGCATTCCACTGTGCATTCTAGTGCGCAGCACTTTGCTCTTGCTCTTACTTTTATTTTTAGGGTTTAACTGTTTATAGTAAGAAAGTTAAAGGAATAGTTCACTTAAAAAGTAGCTGATGTTCTAGTATGTATATGTTCATGTGAATGCATCCTCTAGGGAAACAAGGTGATGACTCTGGAGGATTCATGACGATACCTGGAAAGCAAGGTCATGATACTTCTGCTTCTCTTTTGCACCAAGAGCATACCACCACTCTCCCAGGATCTTACTGACTGTGCGATTGTCCTGATTTGGGTGCCTTTGGTGGACCAGGGCACGATGACGTTTGCTGAAGATCATAAATGCGTTCATTGGCCGACGGATGTGGTCCTTCTCCCTCTGCGGCACAGGTGAAAAGGAGCATATAATAAACACTGTGAAACAAGCAAATGGCTTGCAAGTTGAAGGAAATCAGCATGTATGTGTATTCTGTTGCTGTAGGAATGCTGTTGTAGAATTAACATGAGGTTGATCAATCTGTTCTTCCTTGTTGGGAAGAAGACCATTTATATTGTCTTTATATTGACAATCCTCATTTATATTGTTTTGATTAGCTTTTAAAACTAAATCAGAACCTCCGAATTATTATTATTAGCAGTTGCAGTTAAATAGCAAATGACAATGAACTGAAAACAGGTGGCGCTGCTGCTGTCCCTGCTAACCACATGTACAATGAGAGAGCTTAGGGTGGTCCTTTTTGACTTCCAAAAAAATATAACTCCCTCTTATTTTAATCTAGCGCTGGAATTAACAATGTGGTGAAAATGTTTAAAATGACTTCATATTTAGGGTATTCAGTAGGGGTGTAAAAAATAACCGATTTGAATCAGAAGACCGATTTGGACTTAAACGATGTGAGTGCATCGGTACATGGACCCCTGAATCGGTCTATTTGTAAAGTGAACCGGCCGATGGCCTGATTCAACAGCTGTCAATCGGTTTGGTGTGATATGCTTCAGCTGCACACTCTCTCTCGCCCTCCCTCCCTCCATCCCCCGCCCCCTCGCCACTATCTCTCTCGCCCCACCTCCCTCCATCCCCCGCCCTCCTCCCCCCTATCTCTCTCGCCC
>BRDA01004287.1:0-13236 GCA_036984385.1 Crenuchus spilurus | reverse complement strand
AAGGTAGTGAACAAGAAAGTTAGATACATTTTACTTTTACTTTTCATATGATAAGTGTAACCATGCCATACACGTACGCCCGTCCTCCTGTCCTCCTTAGCCGCCAGCCTACACGAGCACCATCGTCTCGTTTATGTTTTAAAAACCCATATAAACACATTATTTACATATTAAAGTATACTGTATATTGGCCGGCTGACACGGATTAATCAGTTTTACATGTATTCTTATGGGGAAAATGCATCCAGCTAACGAGCAAACCAGCTAACGAGCTCGGCTCCTGCACAGATTAAACTCATAAGTAGGGATACCACTGTCGATTTTTAAGGCTGTAAACTGTATTTACGTGATGATGCAGAAAATGTACTTGTGCCAGGCATCAGTTAAAACCAACACTATCTACTCTGTGAATTTATCCCTCCCTACTCAGAAAACTGAAACACAACAAAACATTAACAATCAAACTGTTGCGGTGCAATGATTTTGCATTAAAAACTCAGTTAAACACACTATAACTAAACTTTAACTTAATATACTGTCTTAGCATGAATGTAAGCATGTTACTCTGTTACTGCATGCTCACATAAGAAATACAACACCTGAAAAAGTTCACATGACAACGATTATTGTTCATAATTTAATTCAAAAACGTAAACCTTCCCACATTTTATATTCATTACACACAAAGTGACATTTTACTGTTGCTCAAAAATTAGGAATCCACAGTCAGAAACGATTAGAATATTTAAGTGTTAGTATCCTGCCTCAAAACATATCAACATTAAAACACAACAGGCCTGAAGTGTCTTTACATGTAATGAATATAAAGTAGAGAACAGTTTACATTTTTGACTTTTAATAACGGACACATATAAACCATCACAGTTTATATTCTAAAAGTTTTGGAGATGCACGAGTGTACTAGTATTTGGGCCTCTTGAGGCAGTTCATCCACTACAGCACATTGATTTCAGCTCCCAGCCCCCTGGATTTCTTACCACCTACTGTGCAATATTTAATATTACTGACAACACTGTTTAATTCCATTACTGTGCAATATCAGTATACTGTGAAATACCATAACTCTCACTGTCCAACATCCACTACTGAGCAATATTTAATTATGTGCAATAACAAATTGTATATAACACCATATCTACTTTTTATTGTATATAAAGATTTATGCATCTTTACCCCAGTTATTCATTTTATGGTGTTTATATTATGTACATGTTTGTACTGTAAAAGAAGTGGCTTTTAATCTCATTTTACATGTGTATAGTGACAATAAAGGCATTCTGTTCTATTAATGCACATAGAAACATCAGTTAAGCATCAAAATTCACACAGCAGTGCTTCCTTTTCCAAATGTCTTACCTGTACCAGGTCGTCCCATAATGATGTCCTTGCGGGGGGCTGGATGTGGGGACTCTGCTGGTAGGATGAGGGGGAGGAGGGCAGTGGGAGATGGATGACAGGCCACAGGTTGTGGTAACACACCTCCCAGTGCATCGGTGTGATCACCTGGCTTTCTCTCTCGCTCTCTTCCTCCAGAGCCTGAACTAGCCAAAGCAGGACCAGTAGCTGAACTCGAGGCAGACACACTGGTGGGGGTGGGACTCGCGTGAGCTTGATGCCCAGCAGCAACAGTGGTCAATGATTGGGCTGAGGTCACCAGCACCAAGGTGGGCGCAGGGTTCCGGAGCAAGACTGCACCATTTGTGGCAGCTCTGTTAATGGGCACTGGAGCCTGGAGGCCCACAGCCAGGTGAGGTGGCTGACTGTGCTCTCTGGAGCGGGAGCCTGCTCTCCGGTTCAAGGGTCCATCACTAAATTTAGCCAGAGGCACATCAGGATTGCGGACGATGACGGGTGAGTCACGCAGGACGATACGACGGGGGCTGGGGTCCTGAGGCAAAGGTGAAGGGGGTGTAGGGGAAACCAACATAGGTGGAGGAGTGGAAGCAGCAGAAGATGAGGGGCGGCTGGTGGCACTCCTTGGTCGAGGAAAGGAAAGAGAAGAGGGGGTGGTTGGCTGGCTCTGAGGTGACACTGCCCTGAAGGCTGCAGCATTTAGACCCAGTCCCAAGTCACCCAGCTGCACGTCAGACTTAGAGTAGTCAGGAGCACTGGGAAGTGGAGGTGGTGGAACATCCAACTTGCGCTTGCTGGGACTCATGGGCACAGTGAAAGTCAAGTTAGTCTGAAAGGTAGGCATAATGCCAGACAAGTGCCGTTCTCGATCTGAACCAGGAGTGCCCATCTTGGTGCCACTGAGATGGCGTGGGCGGCGAGGGGTGAGGGAAGGTGCTGTGATGGGACTGAAATTAGCTGGGCGGAAGCCAAATAGTGGAGACTGTGAAGGTGAGGGGGCAGGGGAAAATGGAGATTGATTGGAAACTGGGGAGAATGATGGTGTTCCTGAGCGTGAGCTGCCCAAAGACACCAACATATTTGCAGCCTCACACTCATCAAAATCAAACCGTGACAGGTCACGTGACAGGTCACGTGACAGCTCTTGCGGTAGTAGTGAAGGCAAAACTAAGCGTGTGCGCGAGTCTCCTCCACGGCTGCTAGCTTCACTACTCTCTCGTGACGTTTCATCCCAGTCATACTCACTGCTGGTGCGACCTCCTAAGCGCAGGTCAGGTGTGAGGGTGCCTGTGCTGCTGGCACCACTCCGGTCTCGCCCCACTCCTCCTCCAGCCTCCATCTCTTTAGTTCTCATGGAAAGGTGACGGGAGCAGTAGCCACGTCGCTGGGATTCCTTGGAGCAACCTTCGCGGGAGCACAATCGACGCCACTGCTTACCATTAAACTTTTTGCGGATTCCTGTGGGAGTACACACCACGTCACCTTTTTTGTACTTCTGCTGGGCAGCTGTGAGTGGGGTGCGGGAACGTGATGAAGCAGATGAGGAGCCTGAGCCACCCCCTGATGCACCGTGGGAACTGGAAGTGGAGGTCTTCTCTAGGGAACTGCGGGAAGAAGAGGGAGGCAAGGGAGGCAACTGTGGGGTGGAGGAGATGACTGCTGCCCCTGCAGCTGGGTCTATTCCTAAGAGCACAGGGGAGGGATTAGGGTGAGAGATAAGGGACAGGTGGGGTGTTAATGGGGTGCCAATGCCTCTCACCACTGACAGATGAGGGCTGAGGTAGCCTGTAGGTTTTGAGAGAATGGGCCGATGCTGGGAGGGCACACCCAGAGGTTTACTGCCCATGGCTGAAGTGAGAACACCCTCCCTGAGAGGGGCCAAGCTGAAATGGCTGACCTCCATGTCCTCTTCTGGGGCTGGTGGATGTAGAGCAACCCTTTCCCTTTCTCTTTCTTTTTCTAATTGCCTTTGCAGCTCCCTGTCTTTCTCCAGCTCCTTCTCTCGGCTATGGTCCCAGTCTCTGTCTGGACCAATGTTGAGAACAGAAGTGATAGCCGAACTAACAGAAGAAGAAGAGGCTGGTAATGAAGAAGGTGCAGCTCCAGGGTATAACATCCCTCTAACTAACACTGGCACCATGTTTAAACGATACAGCTCTGGTTCCTCTTCCATCTCATCTCTGTCCTCCCACTCCCTCTCCCTCCCCCTCACTCTTCGATCATCATTTACTTGATCAACAGAGAGTGGCAGCTCCAGGTCCCAAGGAGGAACCAGAAGGCGCAGACTCTGCCGTGAGACCCACAGCGCCTGAGCACCAGTGTCCCGCACATCCTCTTCTGTGCCTCTTCTCTCCTTCTCATCTGCTGGTTCCTCCAACAGCTGGACACGGTATGGAAACGTAACAGCTGGGTGGGAATCTACCAGGGTTACAAAACCTTCTCTGTACCACTGTTGTGGGCCCTCACTGCCTTCACCACCATCTCCAAAAGGTACACAGACACGTGTTCCTATAGCAACAGGTGCCTGCCCTGGAGGGGGCGCATCCAGAACCAGGTCCACTGTTTTGGTAGCCCCTCGGAATGGATATTTGCATAGGGTTTTCTCCCCATTCAACTGCACCTCCACATGCTCCCTGCTGACTTCCCGAACAACGCCGGCACGGAAAACTCCTGATGCTTCCCTCCCTCGATCGTGTGGCCAACCTTCCCCCAGTCTGGCACCCATCCTGGCCAGGACCCTCTGGTTCTTTAAGCCCTTGGCGAGTGCCTCGGACAAGCCAGGAGGCAGGCTTTCCTGTGGAGGCACAGGACTTGTGTGTGCTTGTGCTCCCTGTGAGTTTGAGTGTAAGTCTGTTCGCTGTGCTGTCACCTCGAGGTCAGCTGAGTGTTCACTGGCTGTGTCTGTGGAGGAGCAGCGCTGAGGACTAGATGTGTTTGCCTTGTCTTTCTCAGCCCCTTCTTCTCCTGCTCGGCCCTCAGCCACTGCCATACTGTTGTGTATGAGTCCTGTGGTGCCACCCTCAGCCAGCCAGTTGCTTTGGCTGCATGTGTCGGTGTGTGCAGCAGCAGTGGAGCCTTGACTAGCACCGGAGACATTGTGAGCTGTGCTGCTGTTGCTCTGTGGGGGAGTACTGGGAGTGCTGGCGTTGCCATGGTTCCCAGCACAGTGCTCAGAGGTATACTTCTTCTTGGGCACGCGAGCTTTAAAGGTGGCTGTCTTACGGCTGGATGAGGGGTTGGGGCTGTTATTGGCACTGGCTGTGCTGCTGTTGCTGTCACTCTGTGCTCCACCTGACTTGAAGCTCCCTGAATGCTCTACTTTCCCACAGTCCCCTGCTACATCCAGTATCCCCTCTCTTTGCCCCTCCCTCTCTGGAGTCCTGATGGAGCTCATTGGCTCCTCCTGTGAAGAGTCTGAATTTGAGGAGATCTGTCTCTTGGGAGAGGAGGGCGAAAGTTTGGGCTTTTCCTCTGCATCTCTCTTCTCTTCCTCTAGGCTTGGATCAGTCAACCCTCTCCTTTTACCCCCCTTCGCTCGTGTGGAAGGAGGCGACCGTCTGGGTTGTTTTTTAAGAGGTTTCATGATGAACAGCTTGAAGTCCTAAAGATTCCCTGTGTTTTCCCTCCTGTCAATATCTTCCACTCTGTTTCTCTCTCTCATACCGCCCTTTCTCTTTTCCCTCTTGCTGTCCCCGCCTCTTCCTGTTTGTTTTGTCTGTTTGCTCTTAATTCAGACCCTGCAGTGAAACACAGAACGAAGAAAGTTATTACATATATACAGCACAACAGTGAAAGAACACGCACCTACTGCACGCTTGGCCAAGTTAGTACACATTTACTTCCATGTTCAACCAAAATGTTATCATGCATGTATTATGACACTGTGATGCTCTGTGTCACATAATGTAACCTCATGCAATGTACTCCTACGTGCCATAACAACGGCTAACTAAACACAAAGAAAAGTGCTTGCCTAGACAAGTCACACACACTTTTTACTTTCTTGGCTGGAACAGAGGAGGCGGGGGAATTCCTTGTTCAATGGTATTTTAGTCTTCTCTCTCTCTCCATCTCTCTCTCTCTCTCTCTCTCTCTCTCTAGCTCACTTGTTCACCCGAGTGACCTTTATGCATTTCTTACTGAGACATTCCACCCCTACAATCCTCACTTCCTGTCACAGCATTACTATATCACTACATCATCATCATCATCACTGCTCGTCTCATATACTACTTCTGTCTTCAAGTGATATGTAATAACATTTACACAGGCTATAACACTTCTCAATGGATACATACAATCAACCAAGTGTGCTCAGATACCTGATTAACTCTTAAGCTCTTAATAATCATGTTAAAGTTATGACACCTGAATATGATGCTGAATGCAGTAGTATGTATGTACTAAGTGAGCCGCTGTATAATACTGATATACAAATGATGTATGACACTGTAATAAGGTCTGAATGTCATTGAGCTCACTGGATGGATTGTTTAATGTGCCTGTGTGCAGCTGTACTGCAAAACTGCCCCATTCAGTAGAGAAAACCACAATAACCACCCTGTTCACATCCCTGTGCACTGTAACATCAGTCTGCAGACCTTATGCAAAATGGAAGATAGGATGTATACTGACACCACTGATACAAGCCAAGCACCATGTGTTTTAATTGTGTTATTACATGTTTATACACTAGTACTCACAGTTTAGGAGAATAAATGTCTATTTCTATATATTAGTCTTCTGTTTTTGTTATGTTGATCAGTAACAACATGTTTATTTGTAATCTGTGAGCAGTAAATGTTTATTTTACACAACAGACTATGAATAATAGTGTTTACAGAGTCTTAAACCACAGCTGTAGTCTACACACTTAAACCTGAGTGTTACAAACGCAACACAAACAAGTGTGAGGTAAGTTCGGTTATAAAAACGCTCGTTGAAACTCTTGTTGAACGTATAAACAAAGGAGGAAAGTTTTGCTGAGTAGTGGACGCTGTATGTGTGTCGAGCACTTTTATTGGCCGTGCTGAACTACTCCTCGCGTACTACACAAAGAGTGAAGAGGAGTGACGCAGGCCTCTCTCCACAACACAAGGCCTCAGCACTTCAGCTCACAACAGCCGGTAAATACAGACGAGCACCGAGCACAGCGGTAACGTGTGTCCGCCTGCGCCGTGTCACAACCAGGCGTGCGGGTTTACACGACATTACACCGAAAAACAAGAGAGCAAACGCAGTCCGGAGCGAGGCGACGTTTGTAGGCGGCAGTAGTCGTAAAGGTAATCCAGCTCGACACAACTGATCAACAGATACGTGTGCTGACTGACCGCTGTGTGAGACCAGGGCCTCGGCTCAGAGGAACCACAGTGGGAGGGTGAAAGTGTGTCACAATTACGCCGTGTTATGGAAATATCGAAGTTCACAAGATTCACTGCTGACATTTACGACGCCGTGTAACACCACTGAAGCACACACGAACACTTACTCACAGTTTTACACACAGTCGTTCTTGTGTCGCTCGAACATTTTCTGGAAAAAGTTTTAGGCTGACTGTGCACCCCACCCCTCCCTTTCTCTGCCTCACTGTCCTCAGAGAAACACACAATCATTTAAACACACCACACTAAAGCTTCATCTGCACTGTTTCTGAAAACACCCATCTGCGTAAAGCTCAACAGCGGGCAGATCACCGCAGTGCTGCAGGAGAAGAAAGATTTGTAGCTTTCAACTCACCATCAGAACAGTTACAATGACGACCGAGTCAAACTGAGCGATAACACACACGGACACGAGTACACAAGCTCCGCGGCTGGCCGCTGGAAGCTTAATCAAATGTTTTTTTCTTCCGCAAAGCCGCCCGAATGAGGAAAAGTAGAGCCGCTTATGTTTCGGGCTACACTACAGTCGCAAAATGGTGAATGAAGCCCAAAGCCTTGACAACTGCTTGGGTCAGCCAATCAACGCGCACAGTGGCTTACAGTAGCCAATGAAACGGCGAGTAACATTAGTGGAGGCGGAGCGAGCTGTCAAAGTAGAGCTAATGGACAGCGTACTGGGACCAATCAGGCTGTGGGAAAACAAGAAACAGCTGGTCAGACCTGAAATGGTACCATCCAATGAGGACGCGCAGTGCGCCTAGTGAAAGGGAGTAGGAGGGAGAAGTGAAGAAAAATAACACTATTCACCAATCTACGGCTGCACACGTCGGGTGCTGACGCTGTTCACGACTACTTATTATACGAGGCACGTCGGGAAATGATGTTTTACAGTGTTTTTAAGGTGTTATATCACAACACCTGTTGGGAAGCTCTAGTTCAGTTGTTAAAGATGATTTAGTGCGATAGGGAAAATCAGCAGATTTAATTTAAGTACACATCCCGAGTTTTGACATCTGTCGTTTTTAAACTGCGCATATGCTACAAACTCTCTTACACGGGCGTGTAAGAAAAAAGGGGCTGGCAGGACGTTTTTCTTACTCGGCTTCCCATGACTGCTTCAACCCGAGTACACTTGAACAAATCCAGCCAATCGTTAGCATGCATTTGACGTCAGCACGACTTAAGCCCCGCCTTCCCGTCCAACCAGAGTGGAGAAGAAGCACTAACGTCATCGAATCGAGCCGTGATTGGTTCAGCGATAGGGACTCTGCAGGCCAATCAGTAGCCACTATGACGAGCTCATTATGCTTGTTGCCATCACCAAGACCAAAGGGGAGATCTGTGAGTGCGAGTAAATGAGTCTAAACCAGGGATTACAGTTCAGTAACTCAGAGTGCGACCCATATACACTCCCTACATGCAGATGACCTGTTAATTTAGCCACTTTACCTTGTGTATTACCTGCTTATTAATGGATACCTGATCGAGTGTTTGAATGAATGAAAGCACTTTCATTTCTCCCTGCAGCCATCAGACTATACAACTTTGTACTGTAATTCATCTATTCCTCATGCATTACTGTACACATGTGTATCATCTGCAGCGTATCTGCACTGTTCATGTTCTTTTGCACTGATATAGTACTATTATTACTGTTACCATCACACTTTTATTAGTATTACCTCTAATTACTGCATATATGACCTCATATCACATTTTCCATGCACCTTAACAGAACTACGGAGTGTATGTAATGTTTTACATTTTTATTATATTTTATTTAGGTACGTATGTGTGTATCAAATAAAGTGCTATTTTATCTGAGTGCAAGTGTGTGTGTGTGTGTGTGTGTGTTGGTGTGTGATGACTTACAAGAGTCTTGGTGATGATCAGTGCTTATGTGTCACACCTCAGTTGGACTAATGCATGCTGTGTGCAGTTATTGCATGCAATGGAGGGTTACGTAACTCTCTCTCTCTCACACACACACACACACACACACACACACACACACACACGCACACACACACACACACAATCACAGAGATCTGTGTATATACACCACACTCTGGCATAAGCATACATTGCTGCCTTCGTCTGCTTTATTTTAGGAACAATCTCTCCACAGCCAGGGTTGGTGAGAACTACGTGGATAATGACATACAGTATGTGCATTTGGCAAATTGTAATGTGATGAAATACAACTCTTTATGCCATTTCCATTAAGCTTGGTCTCATCTTCCAGATTCTTTCTTTCAGCTGTTTTGTACTAAATCTCGTCATCAAATGTGTAAAAAAAACTGCACTAGAGTGATTTTGGTGAAACTGCTGCTGTCTTTATTAGGAATTAGACAAAGGTGAAAATGAAAGGTAAATAGGCCATGAAAATGCACTTATTCATCCAAGAACTCATAGTGTGAGCCTGGAATGTTAGCACTTAGTTGAAAATGAAGTGATGAAGAATTCATGCTAAGGAAGGAGGATTGTAAACAGTGAAAACGTGAGTGTTACAAGTTTGACAAAATAATATAAAAGGGTTTCTTCTGTGGAAAGGTCAAAGCAAGCAGAAAATTCAGGCAAAGCACAGGCGCTCCTAACTCACATGACCCTCAGTAACAAGGACCAGTTATGGAGGCCTGACTCACATAAACACATTCAGATGTAAACAAGTAGCTTAGCTTAGAAAACAGATGAAAATGTCAGGGGACCTAGAATACAGTAAACAAGACTCTAAAATGTACACTCTGAAAATAAATGTGCCTCTCATTAATCTTACTACACTCAAGGTTGTGGTTTTGATCCCCAAGCAGGTCATGACTGAAGTGCCCTTGAGCAAGGCACCTAAACCTCAACTGCTCCCTGGGTGCCATGGAGAGGGCTGCCCACTGTTTGGGCACATGTTCTCACAGCCTGTTGTGTTCACTGCTGTGTGTGTTTCACTGCACAGAGGGGTTACATGTGGAGGTCAAATTCAGTTGTGTGCAAATCACATTTGCAAAAAGTTCAACCTAATCTAATCTAATCTAATCTAGTCTAGTCTAGTCTACTCTAATCTAATCTAATCTAATCTAATCTAGTCTAGTCTAGTCTAGTCTAATCTAATCTAGTCTAGTCTAGTCTAGTCTAGTCTAGTCTAATCTAATCTAATCTAATCTAATCTAATCTAGTCTAGTCTAGTCTAGTCTAGTCTAGTCTAATCTAATCTAATCTAGTCTAGTCTAGTCTAGTCTAGTCTAATCTAATCTAATCTAATCTAGTCTAGTCTAGTCTGGGAGTTGGTAAAGATGCCCAGTGGTACTCTGTGATAGTCACAGTTAGAAGTTGAATAAAAACTTATTTTATAATGTTTGCCAAACTGAGATGCAAAAACAAACAAACAAACACACACACGCACACACGCACACACACACAGTAGTAGTATTAGTTATACAATATTAGTAAGGACATTCCATTCACTTGTGTAATACTGAGCAAACTTAAACTTAGCAACCAAAGGTGAGTGCTAAATAAATAATAAAAAAAGTTTTTAATGAAAACAGCACCTTTCTTATGAGGACACAAACTTACAAGTATTACAGAAATTTGAAGTGGCCTTGTGCAATGTTATATATCACAAAATGCTTTAGTCTATAGAGTATCAACAGTACAGTTTGCAGTTTATAGCCTCCCAGTGGATTAACCTCAACTGAAACACCAGCAGACTGACATTTTACACAGGTCCAATTTCAGAGACAACATGATTCTTTCCCACTAAGCTGAAACATAGCACATAGACAATGAGTATTTTATTTTGCAATTACATTTTAAGAATAAAAAAAAACATTCTAAGCACTGTTTTACTTCTATGATAAAAATGAGTCATATCACCATTTAATGGTAAATTCCAACATGGGGAAATTGCCACATTTTACAAACTTGGTCATTATTTGTCCTTAAGGGTTATAATAACAATCCTCTATAATGATTTTATTGTTATTATTTGAAATCATGATCAGCATCTCAACACTTAAACCTGAGCGACAGTCAGAAGAGCAGAAAGTCATAAGTATGAGTAAACTAGGCCTTAAATAGTGAAGAGTACATGTTGTAATAACAAGCCTTGTCCAGTAGAGGGCACACACATGCCAGTTGTCAGTCAGGTCGTTTTCACAGTGATCATCAGAAGTGAGCATAGATTTATTTAAGTCTTATTTGAGCAAAAGGACATAAATAATACAGTATTAATCCAGATTAGATCTAGATAAAAACTACTGAAAAATGTCTTGAATGGTTTGTGACTTTGAGTACCTCCAACAAATGACAAAATAAGCATATATACAGCTCAGGAGAAATGTGATCAAGAGGAAGCTGAATACTTCAGTAAAGTCACCCAGCAACAATGTGACAGACTGATGGCAGGGGTGGATTTGGAAGTTCTGGGGCCACAAACAATGTCATGTCTGGGGGCCCTGATCAAACAAATTCTTTTTTATGGTTATGGTGCGGTACAGCCTTAAACATAAATTATTATTATTGATTATTAATAAATATTAATTATTATACATACATTTTAAACATTATTTATTATTCATAATATTTTATTAGGAATTACTAGTACTATTAATAATATACTAATAATAACTTTAAAAAATATTATTATTATTATTATTATTATTATTATTAAAATAATATAATTTAATTAATTAAATTAAATATTAATTATTAAATATAAATAAACTGTTAAAATTGTGAATACGGACTACAGGCAAAATCAAAACCGTGACCCTGATGAGGATTAAGTGGCTGTGATAATGGACGGACGGATGGTTTCAAAGTCCAGACACTGACGGAGTGACCGCCAATCGTATGTTAGCAAGAACAGAGCGGATGAGCTTGTGAGCGGTCTAAAGAGAAACAGGCTTCTGACTGAGTGGCTGTTTTTTTGCTGGGTCCTGGTGCTCAACCCATCTCTTTTTAATATAGCGTAACGTTTTTGAATGGAAAAATCAGCAGAGAACCAAAACGGTTTTTTTTTGCCAACCTCTTTTGGCCAGCAGGAGGCCCCCTGATCTCCGGGGCCCCAAGCAATTGTGTGATTTGCGTGATGGTTAAATCCGCCCCTGACTGATGTAGACCATCAACAAATCAGACTCATTCCATTAAATACTGATTTCTGAAATGTGGCTAAAACATTACTACTATGTTGTTTAAAATAAAGATAAACTTGTTTCTTTGTATTATTCCAGGTTTGAAAACACTGCATTAGTTGTTATTTTGACCAGTTTGTCATTTTCTGTAAGTAAATGCTCTAAATGACAATGCTGGTGTTTGGGATTTGGCAGAAATGATATCAGTAGTTTATGGAATAAATTCATTTTACAAAGCTATAAATAGTAAAGGCAGAGAAACCAATAGTAGTCGGTTCATTCTCATACTGTACAGCGGTGTGCACACATCATGGTCTGCTGGTTAGGGATCTGTTCTTGTGACCTGAAGGTTGTTGGTTTGATCCCTGAGCAAGTCGTGACTGATGTGCCCTTAAGCAAGGCACCCAACCCTCAACTGCTCCCCAGTTTAGTCCCCACTGTGGATAGGGCTGCCCACCGCTCCTAGCGTGTTCGCTAGTGTGTGTGTTTCACTGCACAAATGGGTTAAATGTGGAGGTCAAATTCTGTTGTGTGCAAATCACACTGGCAGAAAGTTGCATTTAAGCTAATCTCATCTTGACGACCTGCTCACAATGACAATTACTTTAGCTAAACAGCTAAGCAAGAAAACGACGACAGGATTCCAAAAGCCATGAAGATGACACATTTTAACAAGAAAAACACACTCACACTCACACACACACGCACACACACACTCACACACACACACAGGTCAGGTGTAGATAAAAGGTCATTTTAATCTTATATTGTGCTATTTGTGTAAAAGTTTATGAAATCTTTAGAATTTTTTATATTTCTGCATAAATTTGGCTTAAATATCAGGAGATTATCACAGAATTCTTCAAAGTAAAAATAAAAACACCTGTGACAAAAAATATTAGACTATTTACTGAGCAAAATAAATAAATGGTCCCGTATTACATGTCTGTCAGAGGCAAAAGTGTGTGAAGCTTTGCTTTAAATATCTGGTGTGAATCCTTTGTGCAACAATAACTACAAAACTACAATAACTACAAAACTACAAAAACTACAATAACTACAAAACTACAAAAACTACAATAACTACAAAACTACAAAAACTACAATAACTACAAAATGACAAAACTACAATAACTACAAAACTACAAAAACTACAGTAACTACAATAACTACAAAGCTACAAATCTACAAAACTACAATAACTACAAAACTACAAAAACTACAATAACTACAAAACTACAAACCGGATTCCAAAAAAGATGGGACACTAAACAAATTGTGAATAAAAATTGAATGCAATGATGTGGAGATGGCAAATGTCAATATTTTATTTGTAATAGAACATAGATGACAGA